>CAIGQQ010002477.1:7295178-7312987 GCA_903798035.1 Danio albolineatus
ATTATTATTATTATTATTATTATTATTATTATTATTATTATTATTATGGTGATAAATTAGTAGTAGCTGTATAGCAATAGTAGTAGTTTGTAATGGTGATAGTATAAAATAAATTGTAATGGTATAATTAAAAATTATAATAATAAAAATAAAACAATAATGATTATAATTTAGTATTAACTTAAGTAATTCTAAGTATAAATATTTAGTATTAATACTAGTAGTATTTAATAATAATTACAACGATATAAATTTATTAAGAAAAAATAACATTACAATAAGCATTAACTCAATTATAGTTACATACTTATATTATTCTGCCATCTAATGATAAATATGTATTATAAGACTAATGTCACAAGTAGATTTCTAAATTTATAAACATTGTAGGAAGTTCTTTTGCTCATATCGTAATTCTTATCTATCAAGTGCCCACTTCCTGTGTTCACGTTTTGATCTCAGTTCTCATAACATGTCCTTATCATGGTCTACAGGACCTGTTAGAGACATGCAGATTGAGAGAGACTGCATCTACACACGTGACCGTATGGCTGTGAGATCAATGGTGTAAAACACTTGCAGACGTCTTATTAAACTCTATACATCAGGACAAAGAGTTCAGTGTTCAACCGTCCTGCCCCTCAATACAAACACGCTTCATACATGTGACATGTTTTCTAGAAAAAAGTCCCATCCACCAATCAGAGCGCAGTAACTCAGAGAGCAGGCAAACGTCCAAATCCCACACGCACAGGCTCAGTGTTTTCCTTAATGACGGGGAGCGTTTTCCTTTTTTCCTCTTCAAATAAACATGATGGTGGAGGTCAGGAGTGTTTCACTGGCCCACAGGAAGTCCACCTCCCTCACTCTCATTGGCTGCTCTCTGGGCCAATGGCAAATGGGGACGAACAAGGAGGTTCACTCAAACAAATGACTGCTTTTTTTAATGTTCGTCGTCTCCTTACTGTTTTCTGGGCAACCACGTCTCATAACACGTGCAGACGAGGAGGAGGAGGGGGGTCTGGGTAAACATTCAAACCCCCTATAGAACGTTAAGGTCTTTACAGTGATGCTATAGAAACTCTTTGGGTTCTTTACATGTCAGGATTTACAGTACTCTCCCTCCTCTCAATCCAAACCTGAGCTTCTTTCTTATATAATGAACACAAAGAAATATATATTGAAGAAGGTTCCAAACAGGGAGCCATTGCCCTCAGTGGTATTTCCTTTTTCCTACTACGCACTGATGTCAATGGTTATAGGTTTTGAAGATTCAATAGACTATCTTCTTTTGTATTCACCAGAAGAAAGAGCTCATACTGTACTTGTCTGCAACCACAGTTGTTGTTTGTTTGGAATTATATTACGTCACAGTTCTTACTCCCAGGACTGTTATATCGAAGTTGATAATTAGCCACACCATGTTGGTGTTTCATAACATCTTATTATGAAATAAGATGGGTCGTTAGCCCAGCGCTCAGTCCCTAACCTGGAGGAACAGGACATGCACACATACACTACGGATAATTTAGCTTACCCAATTCACCTATAGAGCATGTCTTCGGACTTGTGGGGGAAACCAGAGCACCCTGAGGAAACCCACGTGAACACAGGGAGAACAAAGCATGAGTTTGGATGTTAATAATGCATTAGTAAATAACTGCTAAAAATTACCACCGTGTCACCCTAGAGTAGGGGTCACCGATCTCAGTCCTGGAGGGCCGGTGTCCCTGCAGGGTTTAGCTCCAACTTGCCTCAACACACCTGACTGGATGTTTTCAGGAATATACCTACAGTAGTAAGACCTTGATTAGCTTGTTCAGGTGTGTTTGATCAGGGTTGGAGCTAAAATCTGCAGGACACCGGTCCTCCAGGAACAAATTTGGTGACCCCTGGGCTAGAGGAACTTTACAGTTCTTAAACGTTCTTATGTTAACCATTTGTTTTAATTTGAATACTGTAAATTTAATTTAATATACATTTTAATAATCTAAAAAAAAAAAAAAAAAAAAAAGGGGGCGCCACGGTGGCGCGTGAGTAGCACGTTCGCCTCACAGCAAGAAGGTGGCTGGTTCGATCCCCGGTTGGGGCAGGTCCCGGTTGGGCCAGTTGGCATTTCTGTCTGGAGTTTGCATGTTCTCCCCGTGGTTGCGTGGGTTTCCTCCGGTTGCTCCGGTTTCCCCCACAGTCCAAAGACATGCGGTACAGGTGAATTGGGTAAGCTAAATTGTCCGTAGTGTATGTGTGTGAATGACAATGTGTGGATGTGTTTCCCAGAGATGGGTTGTGGCTGGAAGGGCATCCGCTGCGTAAAACTAATGCCGGATAAGTTGGCGGTTAATTCCGCTGTGGCGACCCCGGATTAATAAAGGGACTAAGCCGAAAAGAAAATGAATGAATGAATGAATAATCTAAAAAAACCTTCGGTGGGTTGAAAAGGTTTTTTAGGCATTAAAGGTTATTTAGGGAACCATCAATACTTACAAAAGCATTTGACAATATACAGTATATATCACATACACTTAAAACAAACAACCTACATGCTTTAAAATCAAGGTTATTGGCATCAGTGATTATCATCCAAATAACCTTTTCATTTTGCAAAAGGCTTATAGTAGAAAAAAGTTCCTTTCGGACCGAAAATGGTTCTTCTATGGAAGAGTTCCTTAAATCTTGCCATTAGAATTTAGCTCTATCCCTTATTAAACTCACCTTTGATTTTCTAATGATCCTGAAGATATTGATTAGCATGCTTAGCTGTGTTTGATTAGCATGCTCAGAAGTGTTTGATTAGCATCAGAGCTAAACTCTGCAGGAAATTGACTCTCATGGGACAGATTTGAGGATTCGTGTTCAGTGGCATCACTTTGAAAAAACCCTTTTGTAATATAAAGCAACTGTTAAACTGCGGTATGTTTTCTTAATTTGTAGGCATTGTGAGAATTTGCAACACATTTGCTTTGAAATCGATGAAGATCTTTTCTAAGTTTGCTGGTGTTTTTTTAATTGAATGTGATTTCTTAAATTACAGCGCATTAAGCTCTCTCAACCATGGTAGTTTATGGATTGTAGATCGTCATGAAACAGAAGTTCTTTCCGCTATTGTGACATGCATCCACTTACAAAGAGTGCTCAACGTTTTTTTTAATTGCATGGCGGTGCATGATTCTTTGGCAGGGATGTCCAACCTCGATCCTGGAGGGCCGGTGTCCAGCAAAGTATAGTTCCAACCCCAATCGGACACACCTGGACTAGCTAATCAAGCTCCTACTAGGCTTTCTAGAAACATCTCTGCAGGCAAGTTGGAGCTAAAATCTGCAGGACACCAGCCCTCCAGGACCGAGTTCAGACACCCCTGTTCTTTGGGACCTGATTGGATTGTTGAAAGGCGGATGTTGCTAACAAAATGAAGCAAGATTGACAAATGGATGAATTCAGAGCAGAAAGAGACACTCGCTGATATCCCTGCTCTAAATGAATTCCATGTGATTAGAAGTGAAGAAAAGTCCTTCGAGGAGGAGCCAAGGTTATGCTATTTGATTAAAGCACGAGTGCACAGAAGCATTGTTAATAACAAAAACTACATATGAAAATAAAGCGAGAAAATTTGATTTCATGGAGACTTTAATCCAACATTGCCACCCCAAGAACCGGGCATAAATTCTGTTTACTTACAATGATGGTCGAATAATATTTTCAAAACAAAAGAAAGCACTGGTGCGATGTTATCCCTGAAGGCATTATTAGTTATGAAAGACTCATAAAATCCATCCCTCTTTACTGTGCGGTACGGAGCTGTGCTGTAAACAAAGGTCTTTCTGTTTCTACGCCATCCACATTTCTGCGATTTTTATGACTACAAGTCTTTTAATGCCGTTCTGTGTTCTTACATGCCAACACAGTGTGATGACAGATTCAGAACCGGTTTATACATATTGGGAAAACAAAGAGGGAAATAAAAACTACTGTACTCTCTGACCTGCGTCAACTGTGCAAAAATGATCTTTAAAACGGCTATAAATCCCAAACTTGCTTTATTCTGCACTCCCTAGCATTTCTTCTACGACATATAGCACGACCTTTGACCTGAGCTATGAATGTGTTCAATAAAAATATGATTAATGTGAATCAATGTCAGAATCAGTTACGTAAGAGTATGTTAGATCTGTCAAGGCGCCGCTGCATTGCAACATCCGCTAACACTGTTGTCATTGCAAATGGAGATCCATGTAAACAGAGCTGGTAAAGTATATGTAACCTCAGAGCTTTCTGATGGGAGCCAATCAGGATAAAGGTGCAAAGACATTCTAGCCAGTCAGGATGAAGGTGCAATGAGGTTCTGGCCATTCAGAGCGCGAGTTGAGCTATAGGAATGTGTTGACAGGACATTTGGGGCCCAGAGTATTCTGGGAATGTTAGGTACAGTAAACCTCTGTTCCCCAGCAACTGTAGGGGACTCAAAATACTTGAGGTATTGCAACATATTCACTTAAAGTTTTATAAACGTTTGTGAGAGGGTCAGTATTTCACATTTATATTGGCCTCAAGTTAAAACGTCTAAAATGACAGATCATTTCATTGGAAATCAAACACCAGGCTCAGAAATGAACAGGTACAAAATGTTTGCAGAATTAATGGGAGAAAAGTTAGTGCAGATTTTTAAAGGATATTTTAATCACTACCAGTAGGTGGCGACAAGTGATTTGACTTTATTTCAGACAAAATTACATATAAGTTGTTTACAGAACTGCATGCCATTATTATTCTGTGCATAAAAAACAGCAGATGAAACTATATATTTCACGTCATGTACGTACTGTTATTCATGTATCTGCTTAATAAAACAAATTACATTTAAATTAGTGACTTTACTTTGTGCAGTCACCAAATTGTTCACACAATTCAACAGCACCATTGTTCAACGAATTATTGAAAGGCTAAATGTGAGAATACTTTAGTTTCTCATTCTGTTTTCAGTCCACTACTGCCAGAACATCTGAATTCACAGTAAATACTAATATGACAAGATCATAAAAAAAACTTTTATGTTACTTTAGCTTTTTTTTTTAAGTTATAAGATTTCAACTTATTTTTTTAAGTTATACAAATGTTTAACTAAATATCTTTAGATAGTTTGATTAATGTAAGTTGAAATGACTAGAAAAATCAAAAAATTTAATGCAGAAAGATTTTTTTTCCCGTGTAGGATTGGAATGGAATTCCCTAAACCCTAACCGTGACCTCACAATCGCATTGCATTCTGGGACATTTGAAGTCGAATCGCTTCCTCTGTCAAAATCGAGGGTAAACTTCCCTCGTTCACTTTACAAAGTGGAATGTACTTTAAAATGGTGATGAGGATCCATGTGATGGAAGAAGGGAAGTTTGCAAGTACATTTCTAAACGGGGAGTGGAACGCAGCCAAAGACACATGAATACAGGAACTAAGCTGAGGGAAAATGAATCAATTAATGTCCTGAGTCTTTAAAATCAGAAATGCATTACAGTGCAAATAAAGAAATTACAGTTTAATATCACACTTTAAGACAGACGTAAAAATGGGACAGGTTCAGTGATCCATGAGGCTGAAAACTGCCTTCAAAACGAGACACAACTTCATGGTGAGTCACTGAATTATTCACTCAACCAATGTTCCTTAGAGGATGATCTATAATGTTCTTTGGCTTAACTGCTTGCAAAAATAGACAAACTAGCTGAACCGATTTCGATATTAAATACGTTTTTACTGCAAAGACGAAGCCTATATTGTGTAATGTCTTTGTCTTATGTTATAATCATTTAGGAAAAAAACAGTAAGGCACGAAAGGTCTCGTAGTTTATCGCTTTAATACACAAAGTCTGACCCTCGACTGCTGTTTATTCACTCATTCAGAAAACAAGTGCTTTCGAGAGTGTGTTTAACAGGCTACACATGGATGCTTTTAGCCTGTATAAACCAATAAAACTGGGCCTTTTATCACTGACAGCATGTCTGCATTTGTGCCGTAACAGATTTCTTCTCTCTGTCTTTGTGAAGGGATTGTGGGCTGTTTAGATTGGACGAGGGTCACGCTATGTTTATGATGACAGTTGCTATAAACAGTGGAACATCTTCAGTTCATATCAAACATGGGCAAAGTGGAGGCGGAGAGGAGACGCTCAGATACGCCCCTGTCCCCTCCCACTGAGCCTGAGGCAGGGAACACACCTGAAAAACCCTGTGACCTCACACACCCACACATATACATGGCATGCACACTCAAACACACGTTTATTTAGCTAAATGGGCACAATATACAGATTATTGTTTTTGTATGGGTGCATAATAGTAAAGCAACTTATATTTGTTCATTTCAGCTGTGATGCTGTAAATAAACCATTGAAGTGGATCTGACTAATCTGCTTAGAAACACCTGTCACCTGTTCTGTCTTCCTGCCTGTGTGAGTCTCCAGTTCTGCTGTTATTGTGTGTGTGTCCGTACTGTACAGGAGCTTGGGAACGTGTGTGTTGTTTTCACACAGGCAGAGGAAGGGCTTACAACCGTGCGGCTGACTTCATCTCAATTTATCATGCGGATGTGGCCAAACAGAGGCTGTGTGTAAACACATTTCACATGGCAATATTTTTTTTTGCTTATCTGGAAAATGCTTCTTGATTTATTTAATTTTTTATATATATATTTGGACTAGAAACAAGACAAAAAATCTTAGTTAGAAAAGTTTTTTTGCAGTGTCCACAGATAGTACCGCTAATAATAATAATAATAATTTGATGAAAGCTCACGTGATTAATCATTAAATCATTCATTTTCCTTCATCTTAGTCCCTTTATTCATCAGCAGAATGAACCAGCAACTTATCCTGCATATGTTTTTCAACACTGAAAACTGGACTGACACTGTTTCAATCTTTTTTATAATGCATGTGAAGCTGCTTTGACACAATCTACATTGTAAAAGCGCTATACAAATAAAGATGAATTGAATTGAATTGAATTACACAGCGGATGCCCTTCCAGCTGCAACCCATCACTGGGAAAAATCCATACACTCTCATTCACACACATACGGCCAATTAAGTTTATTCAATTCACCTATAGTGCATGTTTTTGGACTGAATACCTGGAGTATACCCAGAGGAAACCGATGCAAACTGCACACAGAAATGCCAACTGACCCAGTTGGGACTCGAACCAGCGACCTTCTGACTGTGAGGCGACAGTGCTAACCACTGAGTCACCATGTCACCCATCTTTACATTTTCGTACAGTTGAACAACTGTGAATTTATAGTCACTAAACTGATAAAATGTAAAATAGTTGCATTTCCTCGTGAGATCAGGCTAGAAAATCTATAAAGCCCAAAATTTAAAAACCGATGGATGCATGCAAAA
The DNA here is from genome assembly GCA_903798035.1 of Danio albolineatus. Taxonomy (NCBI): domain Eukaryota; kingdom Metazoa; phylum Chordata; class Actinopteri; order Cypriniformes; family Danionidae; genus Danio; species Danio albolineatus. The sequence goes on from CAIGQQ010002477.1 coordinate 7,302,571, forward strand.
CTGTTTCTAACCTAAAAATATATACATATATTGGTACATTTTTGGGATCTGATTGTAAAATTCTCCTTATTCGAGTCGCATTAAAAACATCTGCTAAATATTGCTTCATAAAACTGAAGGCAAAGCTGGGTTTATCTACACTTCACTCTTTCTGCTTGACTTCTGCTGACTTCAATCCTCCGTTTCTGCAGTTCTGCAGGGGGTCTGGGATGGAAATGTGTTTTCTGTTAAACTGTGACTGTATTTTCACTCATAACTTTCAATGACGTCCTTCTTCTTGCCATCATGAAGAAATTATAGCAGTATAGATTTACTGTACTCATAGGACGAGACCTTTACTGCAAAGTTGAAGTGGGAACACAGAGGAGAACAAGATTTACATTTATAAAGAAGGTCAGATGGATTTTGTATCAGGGGGAGGGGCATTCAAATTCTAGAAAGCATTTGATTGGGCAAATTGAGAGAGTGCTGCATGAGTCGTCAGTAGTTTATTTCAAAACAGACCCGAATGCATCATAGGGTTACATATAAAAGGTGGATTTTATTTATTTCTGAACACAAAAAAAGATACTCTGAAAAATGTTGACATTCATATTAGGTAAAACAAAGTCTATGAAAGTCAATGGCAACAGAATTCCAACATTCTTCAAAATATCTTCTTTTGTGTTCAACAAAAGGGTGAGTAAATAATGACAGAATTTTCATTTTTTGGTGAACTATCCCTTTAAAGATTAATGATAAAGATTGTTTTTGCTTCCATACATTAAGGACAAAGTTATGGGAAACTAATAAGACCTCCATGAGATGGGAAAGAAAGTTTAGAGTAACAAACTGGTCTTCTGGGTAGTATAAAACACACACACATACAGAGAGAAAACTCGACTGTTTAAAGTCATAATGGAGCCTAAGAGAGACGCTGATCTTCAGGAATTCATACTATCATCATCTGTGACCGTGTGTGTGTGTCAAAGATGAGTTCGAGAACAGGAAATGTTTACTTGACACTCTCAGCTCCAGGACAAAATTCCTACATTTTCTTTGCCATGAAGCCACCAAACGTCCTTAATGTTTCCTGCAAGTGTGAATGATCTGAAATGTCGCCCTGGTGGCTTGTCATTGGAGAAATTACATGACATGAGTGTTTGTGGACTCTCTCTCTCTCTCTGTGTAGTTTGAGGGTAAAGTTGTCCCTATAAAAGGGAGCTAAATCTAGCACACGTCCCTTTAGGGACATTCATGAACGTCCTCAATTGGAAAAGTTACTCATAAACACAGTTGTTGTTTCTCTTTTCTAAACATTTAGAGTTACACTTAATGTAAAATTATAGATATATAAATCTATGATTTTTTTAAACAGCTACAGTATATATATATATATATTGCATCATAACTATAGAAACATTTACAATTTAAGTATGATCTAGCATAAGTATACATAAGTATCCAACATATATTTTACGCAGCAATCCAGTACTGGGAAACACCCATACACTCTCTTGTTCACACACACACTCATACAATACGGCCAATGTAGTCCATCAAATTCACCTATAGAGCATGTCTTTGGACTGTGGGGGAAACCGGAGCACCCAGCGGAAACCCACATGCAAACTCCATACAGAACTGCCAACTGGCCCGGCCGGGACTCGAACTAGCGACCTTCTTGCTGTAAGGCGACGGTGCTAACCACTGAGCCACCATGTTGCCGTTACAATTACCTTTCAATCTAAATTAATTTTCTTTCAAACTCCCCTTTCTGGACATTCAAGTACTGTATGTCCTAAACTGGAAAATATAGCCTAATGTTTCACTGACTATAGTAGCCTTCTATATAAGTGTTGACATTAAGAGGTCTACAGTTTGTCCTCATTTATCAGTGTGTTCTGCTGGGTTTTGTAAGGATAGAGCGATTCAAAACTGGACAACTGTGGAGTCACTTCAATAAACTGGGTCACAGTGTTCGGCATTAACCCAGGACACACACACACACACACACACACACACACACATACACATAATTGTGGTCCCCTGAAATTGCTTTAGAAATGACATGCAGAATTCACAATACACACACACACACACACACACACACACACACATAGTGCCCTAAATTGCTTTAGAAATGACATGCAGAATTCACAATAGACACGCACACACATACACAATCTGTACTCCTCTGTCCTTTGATAAACATTATCTCTCTGTGTGTTTCTATCTGTCCTGGAAACAATAATAAGCAGAGGGAAATGCAGTGTGTGTGTGTTTGTGGAGCAGCTCCTGAGCTCAGGGTGGAGATCTGTGTTTTCCAGCAGCGTCTTATCAGTCTGTTTCTCTCTCCATTCCTCTGCATTTATTCTCTCTATCTGCCCTGAGCTCCGGCTGTTGTTCCTGCCTATGAAAACAGCAGCTCACAGTAAGTGGACTCCAGCAGACCCGGTCCTATGATGTAAAGGGCACGAACACACTATAACTGCTGACAAGTAGCGAAATAAAGAGATATTCCAGAATTTAAAGGGCTAGTCCAGCGCAAAACTGAAAATTCTGTCATCATTTATTCTACATTCAACCTGTTTAACTTTCTTCCTTCTGGTAAATGCAAAAGAAGATATTTTGAAGAATGCTGGAAACCCGTAACCATTGACTTTGTATTTGTTTTTCCGGCTGTGGATGTTAATAGCTAGTTTTCTTCAAAACAAAAATACTGTACACACTCAAAAAAGATTTGTGCTGCTTGTTCAAACTACTAATTTAAAATGAGTTGAAACAACACACTTCTTGAGATTTTTTGGGACAACTTAATCATTTTATGTTCAATCTACTTAAATTTGTTAAGTCAACTTTATTGATTTGTGTTGGGACAACATGAATGAATTATGTGGAACCCTGAACTTTGCAGTGTGTAGGGGGTAAATATCATTTTTGGATTAACTTTAATTTGCTTTTTTAATGTAAAAAAGAGTAAATATGTTGCCCTATAATTATTAAGTAAACAAACTGTAAAAAGTTATATGACAAAAAGTCACACTGTAAAAATGTTTGGTTTCACACAATCAATTCATGTTGGGAAAACATGAAGGAAATAAGTTAACTTATTATTTTTTCCAAATGTAAGTGGATTGAACACAAAACTATTAAGTTGCAGCAAGAAAACTTTTAAGGATTGTATAATTTTTGGTCATTTTGAATAAGTAGCTGGAGCATACAGCAAACATATTTTTTGAGGGCATGAAAATAAATGTTTTTATGTTATTTTAACTTATTTTAATGAGTTAATCAGGTTTCAACTATTTGTAGGTTAATTTTTTGAGCCAGTTTAGCTAATGTAGTTGAGATGACTCAAATTTCATTTGATTCAACTAAACAATTTAAGGCAGTAAAAATTTTTTACAATGTATTGGCTAATTATTTTTAAATTGGACATTTTAGTAAGATTTGCTCATCCCCCAATGAGGGGTACACTGTAAAAAGAGATTTGTTGACTTTATATTTTAAAAAGTGAGTAAAATCAACTTGACAGTTCCAGGTTACAATGGGTTCATTTACATTGTTTTTAAGTAAAGTTAAATTGTTGCTTTTAAAGCAATTGATTTACTCACATCAAGTAACTAATCACTTTTTAGAGGCTATGCATATAATTCTAAAAGTTAAGTCAATGAGTTTACTGACCTTTTTAAGGAAAATCAACTTGTTGCTTTTAAGGCAATGGGTTTACTCCAACCCAGGCTCATTCTGACTATGTACCCCTACATACATTTCTAGAGAGCACCAAATACATCCCAGGAGGTATGTTTTTTTTTTTTTTTTGCAGCTTGTGTTTTCGTGAATCTGCCAGAGGCTGCTGTGTATGCACTTTGAGATCTTAAATTTCTTGTGCGAGTGCCATTCGTGCCTGCTCTTCTCACATAAATCCACCAGAGGCCGCTGTCCACTGACTGACTGACTGACTGACTGACTGCCTGACTTATTGACTGACCTACAGCAGCCTGATTTTTACCACATTTTCAGATTTTACCACACTCTTACATTGTTTTTTACTTGTTTATGTTATTTTTGGCTTTTGTTTTTGTCTCACCAGCTTTATGGAATCGTTCTTTGCCAGATTTGAACCCTGTCATCATGGTCAACTCCGCTCTGAGTCTCAAGCCACTGGACAAACTGGAAACAGCGGAAAAACTGTCAATCCGGAGGTAATCGATCAGCTGGTAAGCACGAAAAGGAACGGTGTCACACCGCCTTATAGACCATTTTTAGGGATGTAAACAATAACAGTGGTCCTAACGCGTTTCCTATTTTACATTTTTAACTTCCATAGCTTCAGAGAATCCAAAAAGCTCCACATATTGATAAATAATTCTGTGGCAGATGTTTTTATGTAAAGTTATCATTTAATTGATTGATCCGTTATGAAATAGTTTGACAACAAGCAGGAAATGTTCATGGGCCAATGACATCGCCACATTGAAATGGTCTATAGCATTAGTTTTAAAGATGTAATGCAGCTATACGTTCCTCTGGCTACGTAATTTGTGATCTCAGAAATGTATATAGAGGTACATTTTCAGTATGAGCCTATGTTGGTTTACTAATTTTTCAAACGCTAACTAATTACTTTTTACAATGCACAATTATATTTATATACATTTTTATTCCCTTCCCCCCGACAGATTATTAGATAAACTGCTCGTTTGCAGTAAGACCAGCCCATTTACCCCACTTCCTATGATTCACCATCACTGGCCTGTAATCATACAAGAGGGCACCAGATATTTCAAAGGGAATATAAAGCACGTTGGAAATGACAGATGATTATACTGCAGGCATTTAGCCCTGTCAGGCTGACCTCGAACTCACTCAGATTTATAAAGAACGTTACCATATCATTACAGCAGTGCTCTTTAATTGTCTCTAGGTTAACATTAAGTTTGAGCATGTGTGAATGTGTGTGTACTTGTACATGTGTCTTTGTGAGGCCGCTTTGAGTTTTGGACCATCAGAGTAAAGTGAGGACTTACGATAAATGACTTTTTTAAAGGCATAGTTACTTTAAAAAAAAAAAAAAAAAAAAAAAGAGTTTCGGTCTTCTGCAGAACACACACACAAATACTGAAGAATGTTGGGGGGGGAAACTGCCATTGACTTCCATATAATTTTTTGTTGCTACTAAGGAACTCAGTGGCTCCTTTTTTCCAACATTCTTCAGAGTATCTTGTTTTATATCTCACTGAAGAAAGAAAATCTGTCAAACTTTATTTGAACAAACAGTTTATGTCATTAACAAACCATTAGCTAACACTTTTAGCTCAATAAACTATTATGGAGCTGCTTATAGTTAGTGTTAGTTAGTGATTTAGTGGTTGTGTTTAGGTATTGGTCAGGATTAGGGTTTAACAGCTTCAAAATCTTCTTAATTGGCAGGTAATACAGTAAATGGTGTAAATTGTTACTTAAACTAAGGAGTCACCAGAAATTCAAAAAAAGTTAACCAATCGAGTGCTACACTGTAAAACGGATAAGTTGAGATAACTCAAACCAGTTGAGGAAACCGATTGCAACAAACCATTTAAGTTCAACAACTACTTCTAATGAGTACTGTGAACTTAATCCATTTGAGTACATGAAACAATTTGGGCACATTAAAACCCAGTTGATTATGAGTACTTACTGTATACCAACTGAGTACTGTAAAATCCAATGTGTTAAGGCAGCTCAGACCATTTGAGGAAACCGGCTGCTGTTTCCAATTGAGTTCAAAACTCTTTTCAAAATATTGAAATTAACTTCCAGTAAGATTTGAGTTGTCTACATTCATTTCATTTGGTAATTTTGACTATTAGGTTTTACAGTGAGGTAAATGATGTGGAAATGTTCCTTTTTGGGTGAACTATCCCTTTAAAACCCCTGTAAAGGGTTAAAGTCTGCATGAACTGGAAGTTGCAACCTTTTTTTCTCCATATTGTGATGCATTCCAAGAGAAACTGAATATTAAATGAGAAAACAGTGGACGTGGCTTGTTTTTTTTGTATTCTGAGCTGATTGGCTGTAGGCTTTTCATTCAGAAGTTTCAGGAAAAGTGTTTCGGGAGAGTTATTACAACCTAACAGACTCCTCCTCCTCACCATTTCTGTTTGTAGGTGTTGTAAAGACTGACAGATGAAGGGGTGTGGTTAAGTATGTTAACCACGCCCCATACCTCAGACAGGCGTAATCTAAGAGTTTAACTGGAAACAAGCAGGAAGTGTATCTTCAGATTTAAATTTTAGATTGCAAGGGCAAACAATTATGCTTTACTTGTTGACATGCACAGCTGAAGTGCTCACCACAAAACTAGCAAAAAATCAATATGGTTAGTTTTGATTTCATGTGTACTTTGAGGGTAAAATTTAGAGACTTAATTGGGATGGTGAAGGTCATGTGTAGAAGACAAGAGACTACACAAACACCACCGCATTAATAACTCACAAAAATGGCCTTACTGAAATAACTCATTGTCTCAGTTTACATGCAAATCAGTAACTAAGAAATGCAAACTGAACAGTAAGCAGTAGTCACACTTATCACACGTTCACACTTCAGAGAGCTGGTTAATGCACTTATGTGCAGAGCAAGCAATTCTAGCTGTAATGATTGTGGCTTTCCTCAAATAAAGTAAAACAGGAGAACATAATAACATGACCATGCATGGTGGCTTATGAAACATAACTGGATCAAGGATGTTCATGCTTGTCATGTATATCTGTGTGTGTGTGTTTGTGACACATCAAGACACAAATGTGTACAATGACATAGGTATGACGCTGATATTACAATTAGATGGTGAATTATGAGAGCGTTGCTGATGTTCCCATTTCTCAAAAGGATAAAGAATCCTTTTTTTAGTAAAAGGTAAAACTGCACACAGTTTCCTATAAAGCAGAGGTTTCCAAACTCAGTTAGGTCAGTGTCCTGCATAGTTTAGGTCCAATTTCCTTCAATACACCTGCCTGGAAGCTTTAGGTTTGCCTAGAAAGAGATTGATCAGCTAGTTCTGGTGTGTCAAAGGCCGTACTCACACTATGCTATCCGAACCGTGCTCAGGCCCGTTTCCCGGATCGTTTGAGAAGTGTGAGCGCTTTGAATCGGGCTCAGGCACGGTTCGTTTGGCCGGCCCTGGCCCGGTTGGAAGAGGTGTGCTTGAGCCCAGTTCACTTGGGCTCAGGCGCGGTACGCTATAGTGTGAGTGCCAAGCGCGCCTGAGCCCAAAACTGAGGACGCAACGTCACTCGCTGCGACGCACAAGCAGCACGATTTCGTGAAAATTTCCGAGCCACAAAGGCGATAGACCTGTTCAACATTATGCTGTGACTGGGTTGTGCACCACTGCTGAGCAAACGACTCAAAAAAATCACCAACAAACTTAACAAAGCTGTGGACTCCATTGTGCTCAGCGTAGCTCTTCCTGTTTATCTTTAGTACGTCGCACGATAATGACGTAAGCGGGCTTGGGTACGGATGCTTTAAACGCAGTGTGAGTGCGGGCCGTCGGGGGAGAGAGAGGAGGAGGCACAATCGTGCCCAGGCCCGTTTGGGCCTGGGCACAGTTCGGATAGCATAGTGTGAGTACGCCCTAATTGGGGTTGGAGCTAAACTATGCAGGACACCGGCCCTCCAGGAAAGAGTTTTTACAGTATAAAACAATGGAAACCTATGGAATGTCCTCACAATTCACAAAAAATAAATAAATAAATAAATTCCTGTGTGTTTTGGGATGTGTTGTGGATAGTGATGATGGGCTGGAGTGGGCAGCAGCTCTGGAAAATATTGAATCGTCTGCCTCAGTCACATGAACTGCAGTTTTTTCATGCTCAATACATTATTAACAGCTAGAAGTGAGAGTTCAGATTCCTTTTCACCTGGTCTATGAGTTACAAACAGCTATAGAGAGAGAGAGAGAAAGAGAGAGTGTGTGTGTGTGGAGGCATCATGGGAGTTCTGGCCCCCAGCACAAAGCACTGGTCGGTGTCATATTACAGTGGATCGTCCAGTTTGTCAAATGACTACTGGAGTGCCTGAAAAACACATTATAAGTTGTGTGCGCGTGTGTGTGTGCGCGCATGTGTGTGTGCACGTGTGTGTGTGTGTGTGTGCGTGACTCATCCTGCTCTGAAGGCCATGTAATGTCTAAGACACTTCCCTAGATTTGTCCTTCTGGGGAACAAGTAGCTCAATGGAACAGCTCAGAGATGAAAAACGAGAATTACTGTATAAACACTTCATGGCTCTTTCACTAAATTGTGAAAGCATATGTTTGATTTGTTATCATCGGTTAATTATATCAGTTCAACTAAATGAAATATGAAACTAAAATGATGATCAACTGTATTATTTTTATTTGAAGCTAACAAAGATTAATAAATAGTGTCACAAACAAATGACTTGTTGTCAGTTAATGCATTCATTGAGGCATTTATGTGTCATATTTTTGCATTTTACATTAAATAAGCAGTTGAATTGAGAATAATAACCCTCCTCTGAAATTCAGTTCTTTTCAAAATATTTGCTTCTTATTGTAGAGAATACGGTATGTTTTTCATCACATTAAACATGATAGTTTTAAGAACTAATTTCAAATTTTATTTTACATTTATTTTGTTATCATAATTATGACAGTACCTAATATTTAGTAGTTATTTTGCAAGATACTAGTATTCAATTTAAAGTGAAAATTGAAGGCTTAACATATTAGTTTAAACAGGCAAGTTTGGTTAACTAGGCGAGTTGTTGGATATCAGTGGTTTAGCCAGTAGGGGGAAAATTATTAAGGGAGCTATAATATCAATACAGGCTTATTCTGAAAACGTACTCTCGGATACATTTCTGGAGACAGATGTTTATGTAACCAGACAGAAAGTATGTAGCCAGAGCTATGTATGGCTGCATTTCATCTTTAAAACGAACAATGTAGACGTTTAATTCGTTTAACGTTTAAGTCGACGGCTTCTGTTTCTTTTTGTGCTACCGACTGACCGCTTACCACCATGTGGACAGCTTTTCCGCTCTTACCAGTTTGCCCAGTGGCTCGCCATGTACGTCAATGGACTTGAGACGCAGAGAGGAGTTAACTGCGACGACAGGGTTTGAGTCCGGCAAAGAACGATTCCAGAAAGCAGAAAAAACTAAAACAAAAGGCAAAAAAAAAAATATAATCAAGTAAATAATAGGGTGAGAACATGGTGAAATCTGAAAACGTGGTAAAAATCTGGCGAGGGCTTTTCTTTATCTGGGTTGCTTTTGAAAACACTGTTGGTTGGGTTTAGGGAAGAGGGTGGGCGGGGTTATCGGTCGGCCGGCTGGTTGATCAGTCAGTTGACTGTGGCATCTGGTGGATTTACACGAGAACAGCAGGTACGAATGGCACTCGCAAGAGAAATTTGAGATCTGAAAAAGCATACACAGTGGCCTTTGGTGGATTTACGAAAACAAAAACTGCAAAAAATGTACATCCTAGAATGCATTTCGCGATCTCCAGAAACATATATAGGGGTATGTATCAATAATGAGCCTGTGTTGAATAATATTGACCTAATTAAACATTTTTATTCCAGCCAAACTAAACAAAAAAGACTTCCTTCAGAAGAAAATAATTAATAATCTCTCTTGTACATTGAATATAATTGATATCTGGCAACTTCATCATCCTATACCAACAAAGAAGAAGAAAATTGGCACTATTGTCTTTTAGTAGCGTGAGAATGTCAGATGTCATTTATGAATGCACTTTTCATCAGCATGTTTTCGAAACGTCAAAAACCGTGTGCATTCCTCAAACTGTGTCTGTGTGCATTCCGTTTATGAAAATTCAACAAAGCAGCGATTCCTCTGTGAATGCTGAAAACAGAAAATCGGAGTGACAAACAAACAGTTCAAAGACCTGAAGAAGAATAGCAATGTTTTTTTTTTGGCTTTGCGTGAGCACATCAATCAAAGAGACGAGCGAATTGCCAGAGACAGGAAAGTCTACATCAGTCAAACAGGCTTTTATAAATAATCCCAGAATACATCAAACATCTGACGTCTGGTAGGATGGACACGTGCCAAACAATTACACTGGCGATCAAAATAAATCTTAATTGATCAAAAATTGAAAGAATTGTGTCTGTAACATGCTAGAAGAACAGTGTTTTACAAAATAACCCAAGCACTGAAATAATAATAACTAGATTAAAAAGTTCATCAACACAAACTGTTGGCTGGCTTGACTGAAAGTTTTTGAAGAAATTTTAAGTAGCTCAAAGCTTAAAAGTAGTTCTAAGTTTTAAGAAGTTTAACATATTAAGATGTTAAAGTTTGAATGTAGATTTAAGTTTTGTGTAGCTTAAAATTTGAAAAAGTTTTAAGTTTAAAACTGATTTATAAGGTTTTACAAGATTTAAAAGATATA
>CAIGQQ010002477.1:7316615-7326615 GCA_903798035.1 Danio albolineatus
GTGTGTGTGTGTGTGTGTGTGTGTGTGTGTGTGTGTGTGTATGTGTGTGTTAGGCACAATGAGTCATTTGTGGGATTTTAAAGCAGTGAGGAAGGTGTCAGAAATTTTCATTGAGGATGTGTTGTGGTCAACAGGCTCTGCTTGGATGAAGTCGAGACCACAAAGAAAGTTTGTTTGTATATGTTGCGACATGTTTTGAAGGGAAAGTCTAGAACGGTGGTCAAAAAAACAAATAAAAAATAGATGATCTTCTTGGGTTTTCATGCTATGCAGTGTTGGGAAAAGTTCTTCTTGACAGCAACTGATTATAATTTCAAGCCTATTTTAATTTTAAAAAGAAATAAATAAAAATGATAAAATATGGGTGGCTCAGTGGTTAGCGCTGTGGCCTCACAGCAAAGAAAGTCGCTGCTTCGAGTCCCGATTGAGCCAGTTGTTATTTCTGTGTAGAGTTTGCATGTTCTTCCCGTGTTCGCATGGGTTTCCTCCCAAGTGCTCTGGTTTCCCCGACAGTCCAATGACAGAGTAGATGAATTGGATGAACTAAATTGGCTGTAGTTTATGAGTGTGTGTGTGTGAATAAGTGTGTATGGGTGTTTCCCAGTACTGGGTTGCGGCTAGATTGCCATCCGCAATGTAAAACATATGCTGGTTATATATATATATATATATATATATATATATATATATATATATATATATTATATATATATATATTTATTTATTTTTAAAAAAATTTTTAGTTGGTGGTTCATTCCACCATGGCGACCTCTGAAATAGAGACTAAGCCAAAGGAAAATGAATGAATAAAAATGCTAATTTAACATACATTACTTTCCTTAAAAAGTATAAGTAAAAGTTTTGTTACTTGTTTTAAGTGACTCGAGATTGTAATATATTACATTTAAAATTAATTTCTCCCCAAAAATGACTCGAGCAAACTGTTCCAGACAAATAGTCTGACACTCTGATGTTTATGTAATAATAGCAACCAGTAGGAGGGTAAATTGGAGATCAAAATTAGGAAAAAAAACTATAGTCAGACTTAGGCATGGGCCGGTATAAGATTCTGACGGTATGATAACCTTGGATAAAAATATCACGGTAATATAACGGTATTGTGTTTACTGCTCTAAAATATGTTCTTTTTAAATGTCAGTAAACATATCAGGCTAAATAATTTAAGTCAATCCTCGTCTTCATTTGTTTCAAAAACACTGATGTCTTTCCAATTTACACCTAAAAAAACACACAAAAAAAATGTAAATTAAAAATATCACCCATACCTTAGGAACGGTATCGCAGAAAATTTTGGCGATATGAAAACCTTGACTTTTCCACACCGTGGTATACCTTGAAAACGGTTATTGTTCCATGCCTAGTCAGACTTTATTTTAAAGTACATTTATTGCTTTTAACAAATTGTCTAAGACTTTTAGCTCAGTAAAGTACAAGTTTGCAGCATTTTATTAGTTATTAAGATTATAGTAATTGTGTTTAGGTATTAGGCTTTTTTTTTTCTTATTATTTTAAATCCCTACAAATAATAAGCACTTCTGAGACATGTTTTAATCTCTCATGTAAGAGAGAATTGAGGGAAATATTGTACAATTACTTTGCTTATTTCACATCATTTGCACCACCCACCCCAAATTTGCCTCTATTCACACATTTGCATTGACTTGCATGTAATCTACTCATGTGAATAATTACATTTGGTCACACTTGATTTTAAGGTGCAGTTCTTTCTAGTAATAAACCATTAGCTTTGACTATTGCCTCAATAAACTCTCAATTTGATGTTTATTTATAGTAAGTAAGTATAGGTTGTATTAGGGATGAAGATCTGATCATGCAGAATATGTACTTTAAAATAAACAACCAGTATCTTAATAATAGGCAGGTAATAAGCCATTAGTTAATAGTAAGAATTAGCACTTAAAGTATTACCTTATATATACAGTACTTTTTGGTGTCAATTGTCAAGGCAACATTCCACATGTGTTGTGTTGACATGTTCTTGTAAGGGTCACTGCACCGATGCAAGCCCTCCAATACTAATGACATTGCAGAAAGGCATGCATGCTGACAAGGATGCTAAATACAGCAGCATAAGCCACCAGTGCACTTCGTAGGGACAGGAACATCGGGTTTACTTGGAAATCTCTAACTAGCTAGCCTTCGTCACCTCCATCCGGGTCACGGCACCAATTTAACATTGAGCTATACCTGCCACTTTCAAAGTGAGATTGAAACCAGCATTTCTGGCTACGGGAGTGAGTTTTACGCACTGTCAGTAAACTGTCCTGACAGTAGGCTTTATTGTAAGTAACTTTAAGCTCAGTTTGCAAATATTTGACCTCATTTCAATCCTTTCTCATTTAAACATGTATTTTTAGTCTATGTAAATAGCTTCTATATTTAGTTTTATTTATAGTTGTGAATTGCATTATGGGATTTTGATCTCTGCTCTGTCAACTTTTGATGTTGAAAATTCAACTCTATAGTTTAACAAAGTGACCTTTATTTACATTTTAGTAGTTTTAAATGATATATTATATGAAAAATAATACACAAATAAGCAACCCAAGATCATTCTGAAAATGTACCCCTACATACATTTCTGGAGAGCACCAAATACATACCAGGAGATGCGTTTATTTGCCATTTTTGTTTTCGTGAATCCAAAAGAGACCACTGAGTATAGTTTTTCAGATCTCAAATTTCACTTGCCATTCTCGTCTGCTCGTCTCACGTAAATCCACAGTAACACTTTATTTTGATAGTCCATTTGAGTATTAGTAGACTGTCTACTTAATATCTGTTGATACTGACATTCAACAGACATTTAACTGACTATAAGAAACTCTGCAAGTACATGTCAACTTACACTAACCCTACCTCTAACCCCAACCTAACAGTCTACTTATAATCTAATGAGAATTAGTTGCAATGTAACTTAAATTCAACAAACGGACCATCAAAATTGTGACCAAAAGTGTGACCAAATCCACCAGAGGCCGCTGTCGACTGACCGATCAACTGACCATTCCTCCCTTTCCCTGAACCCAACCAATAGTGTTTTCAAAAGCACAGATTGACCTGCCCATCCACTTCTCTAATCCCAAACGACAGCACTTTAAAAAGCAATCCAGAAAAAGAAAAGCCCTCGTGGCAGCCTGATTTTTACCACATTTTCAAATTTTACCACACTATCACCCTGTTATTTACTTGTTTATTTATTTTTTTTGGCTTCTGTTTTTGTCTTACCTGCTTTCTGGAACCGTTCTTCACCAGACTCGAACCTCGTCATCACGGTCAACTCCGCTCTGCGTCTTAAATTCTATAAGCGGTGAGGCACTGGACAACCTGGTAACAGCGTAAAAGCCGTCCATACTGGGGTAAGCTAGTAAGCAGCTGGTAAGCGCAAAAAGAAACGGTGTCCCATACGCTCCTCTGGCTGCTTAATTTGTGATCTCCAGAAATGTATGTGGGGCTACATTTTCAGAATGAATTTATGCTGGAAGTAAGTCTTTAAAATAACAGAAAATGTACGAGCAGTTTATTACAAGGTTTTTGTATCGTAATATACAACACCAACCCAGACAATATATCACTTAAACTATTAAAAATGTTCATAAAAGTCACTTTTTGAAACTTTTCAAGGTTAAAAAGTTGTTGAAAAAAAGATCAAGATTCTATAATGCAATTCAAAACCACAAATAAATATTGAATCATAAAAACATGAATCACAAAATACAGAAACCTGCTAATTTATGGATATTTTTTACAGTACTCCACATAATTCTCAAATCACATTAACTACACTAGCTGAAACACAATGCTGTATAAATATTTAACTATATTCATCCATCTCTCTTCTCTTAAAATATAAAAAGCAGCATGTTCGCTTCAAGACAAGAATGTATAAGCATGACTGCAGTAATAAGAGTTACACAATTGGGTGTTCACTCCAATTGTTATTCACTCCTAAAGCTATGTGATATAATCAGTTTATCCCTGCAAAGAAGAAATTAACTTGCTGGACAGCGTAACTACTCTATATTTCATAACACATCGCTTAGCACAACAAAGCAAAGGGGACAAAAATGTGTCTCTGATTATAAAGCGAGATAAACTTAAGAGCTTCTAAGCGCTCTGGTATAAGGGTGAATTTGACAGTGATCTAACGCTTGTCCGGCAGCGTTTCCAGTTCAATTCATGATCAGGAGGAGACTAATAATTCTCCAAAAGTTCCTTAATTTAATACAGGACTCATTTTGATTAAAATAATATGAATTAGGACTGCATTGAGAATTGATATCGCAATGTGTGTATTCGCAAAAGTCACAGCTCAGCATTAGATTATTCAATATTCAACTAAAAGATCAAAATATTATTAAATTTATATATTTTTTTATTATTTAGACTATGATGACCATGTTTTTTTTTACATTTGATTGTTAAATTTCTGTACTTCAATACTGTTATATTCCCAAAAAACCATAAAGCATTGTTTATTTCACTTTTATTTTTGCTCTATATGCTTGTAATTTATTATAATTTATGCTGAAGCACTGCACAGAAAAGGACTTGATCATCCCAGTGGATCTAAATTAATAAAATCTCCCCAAATAGAGATATTCAAATCATCAGGGGTAATTATATTTATTTTACAATACACATCGCAGCTAAACACAATACCTCAATGTTAAATATTTCAAATATCATGCAGCCCTACTGAATATGTCATGATATGGTTACCACACATCTATATTACATAATGTTAACCATCAGTCAGTGCTATAATTCAAACAAACAAATCTAATTAGCAATAATGCACTTACATAACCCATGTTGTTGGCCATTAATGTAAATAAGCTACATTTTAAGCATTAAAAGTTGCACATGCATTCCATTATGATAAACCCATAGTGCCGTAAACCTGCATCTGATCACTCGCTTACATTCTTACAGGCCCCCTTCATAGATGACAGCATAATAGTGCAAATCTATAATTCATCCCACATCTGGAAGCCCTTATATCTTCCCAGTATTCCTCTGTGCTTTTAACTATTTAAGCTCTTATTGTTACTGCAACAGCACCAATACATTGTTGGACACAATCCAGACCTCCAGGCCAGACAGATCTATACGTTGCTCGCATTTCCATGGAAATTCGATATGAATTTAAACAAAGCACACCCAGGAAAATGAGATAAAGCTGAAGGAAATGCATTCAACGTGTGACTGTGTTCCCTCAGAAGTGTGACACTAGTGTGAGAGATGCCAGATCAGGTGCTACTGCCCACTATAGAGCCTGGTCGAAGTGGCACCAAGGTGCCATCAGGTCAAAGAGTAGTAGCCAATTCCCAGAAATGCAAGCCACCATCCTGTACTTCACAAACATACTCTAAATATTTCAAGTCGAGAAAATAAGAGAAACTGGAGATAGATATCAGTTTTAGTTGGAAAGAAAAGCAACCTGCATTAAAAAAATAATAATAAATGGAAATTTCTAGTACATTTCATAATTAATCACACAGAAACAGCAGGTAACAAAATGAATGTGAATTCAGTAAAGAAATATTGAATTGGATTTTCTTGTACAATATGTTTTTTTTTAATATACACAACTTAAATAAATAAATATGTTTTTTTGAACTGTGTAGATATACAGTAAATGTATGCAGTAGGAATCATTCATTCATTTTCCTTCAGCTTAGTCCTTTATTGATCAGAAAACACCCACACACTCTCACATTCACACACACTGTCATACACTATGGCCAATTTAGTCATACACATCCAATTCACCTACAGCGCATGTCTTTGGACTGTGGGGGAAACCAGAGCACCTGGAGGAGAACATTCAAACTCCGCACAGAAATGCCAACTGACCCAGCTGGGACTCCAACTAGCAACCTTCTTGCTGTAAGGTGACAGTGCTAACCACTGAGCCACCGTGCCACCCTGCAGTAGCAATCATTAACTGTAAAAGTTTATGTAATTTTACTGGCAAAAGGCTGTAAAACGCTATATAAAACTGTCAGAAGTAATGATAACACTTTAGTTTAGGTAAAAATTCACACCATTTAGGCTTATTAGCAACCTATTGTTAAGATAGTTAGTGAAGTTAGTTTGTTAATAGTGTCAGTTGTAAATTAAAATAAAGTGTGACCGAAATAATTCGAAAAATATATATATTAATTAATTTCTAAATTAACAAATTTTAAGCCATCTTAAGTATTTTTTGCATTTAAAAAAAGTGTTTGTTTTTTTAAGTAAGCAACTGTATTTCTTCTTTGTTTGTTTCCATTACCCTAACATTCTCACATCAAGGCGCATTTTTTAAGATGCTAAATTTAGATATTGGTCTTATTTTCTGGAAAATACAGTAAGTTAAATTTAAGAATGTTTGTAAAGCTACCAAGCAAATGTTTACTGTTATTTGCAATTATTAGCCCTCCTGAATTATTAATTATTTTTTCCCAAATTTCTGTTTAACATAGAGAAGATATTTTTCAACACATTTCTAAACATAATAGTTGTAATAACTCATTTCTAATAACTGATTCATTTTATCTTTGTCGTGATGACAGTACATAATATTTTACTAGACTTAACTAGGTTAATTAGGCAAGGGTAATTAGACAAATTATTGTATAGCCATGGTTTGTTCTGTATATATCGAATATAAATATATGTGGCTAAGGGGGCTAATAATATTGACCTTAAAATGATTTTTTTAAATTAAAAACTGCTTTTATTCTAGCCTAAATAAAACAAATATGACTTTCTACAGAAGACAAAAATATTATAGAAAATACTGAAATTCACTGGAGGACGAATCATTTTGACTTTAACTCTATATATTTATATATTATCAATGATATGCCTTAAACCTCAAGTGTTTCTATACCATATTCAGTCAACTACAGCTGCCATTTTCTAACAAAAGGAAAAAACAAGACAAGAAAAACTGAGGAAGGAAATGATCATCCCTGGGGTAAAACTGAGTAATATCTGCTCTCTTATACCAGTAATGCACATATTCAAGTTCATCTGACCCCCTAAACCATTTTAGATCATCTGAACCCCCACGGCCTGTGTTTTAATCACTGCAATCATTTTCACAAGGATCATCGTGCTCTGTAATATATAGCATCTAAATGTCCTGCCCGCGAGCTCTCTCTGTATGTAATCCAGAGGAAATGGGAACTCAAGCTCGCTATCAGGTCTGTGGATTAGTTTGAAGACCCGGCGATCCACAATTTTTGGACACATGCTGTGATGTTCTGACCGGGATGAGACCTTGGTTTCATAACTAATTTTGGTCTTTGCTGCTGTGGCCACGGGCAAGTGTTTTTCCAGATAATAATATAATGAAATGAACCCCAGATATGACATTTGGACATTTGCTGACACATATCTGGCAGACGCATGTGAAGAGCAAGGAGAGTCCTGTGACAAACAAATCCTGCAGGAACGTGTCCCTAGGAAGGGGAATTTAATATATGTTCCTAATAATAGAATTAATAATAATGTACTGCCATATTCAATTTACTGGCAACTTGATTATTCTCTGTCTCTCTGTCTCATGATCCTCAACTCTGTTGTCACCCCGACTCCCCTTTGGTTACAGCACTCACTTTTTTAAGTTAAGTCAAGCAATAAGATTAAAAGCAATGCTAAAATTCAACTAATCGAATTAAAAGTCGACTAATTGCATTAAAAAACAACCGATTTACCCACTTTTTAAAGTAAAGCCAATTAATCAAAATAAAAACAATGGGTTTACTCACTTTTTAATTAAAGTCAACTAATCGCATAACAGGTTTACTCACTTTTTTAAAGTCAAATATTTGCAAATTTTTTACAATGTATACTGATTTTTCGACAACAAAATAGCATAATAGAAACATATTTTTTAATTTCAAAAGAGCTACAAAACAAAAGTTTAGTCAAATAATCTACATATAATTGAGAAAGTAAGTAAATAGGTAAGAAATGACAATTTTGTGCTGATTTCTTAGAAAATTAATGTTAGATGGTTACGGTGGCCAAAAAACAAACAAACAAAAATATATGAAACTCTGTTTGTCCCATCTGAGACTTTAACCCATCGAAAATCACAATTACAAAGCCAGATTTATTTTTTTTAACAAACACAAATTCCATTCGTATTTTCACCTTCTTTTTGTATTTTTACAAAGTCAACAAATTACATCGAAATGAAAAGGTTTGCGCACTTTTTAAAATGAAGCCAACTAATCGCATTAAAATTCAATTAATCGCATAATAACTAAAGGATTTACCCTCTCAACTAATCGTTTTTTTACAGTATATACTCATTTTTAGAGAGCAAAATAGCATAACATAATATTAAATTTCATAAGAGCTACAAAAAAAACTAATATTTGGTCGAATAATCCTGCTTTTCAATAACATGAAAACATTTAGGGGAAAAAATCTTTGTGATTCACATACAGAAAGCAAATAAATAAGTAAGCAGTGTCAGTTTCTTGCTGATTTTTCATCAAATGAAAATTAGATGGTTATGGTGGCCAAAAAAACAACAAAACCAGAAACACTGTTTGTGTTCTGAGGCTTTAAACCATCTAAAACATCACAAAGCCAGATTTATCTGTTTTAAGCACACTCAGACTCAATTCTCTTTTGTTTTCCCGGTGTTGTATAACTTCGCAGCCATTGCTGTCAGAGGTTTGCGAGAATCTTCCTGCCACCAGTAATAGTTTGTTAAGTGCATGTTTTGTTGATCTCCGGCTACATTAAAGCCTCTCTCGGTCTTTACAGTCCATCACTAATTGATATTTGAGAGCTGCTCGGCTTCAGAAGAGAGAGAACTACATGATCACCTTCCTCTAAACACACAGAACATTCTGCACTCTGATGCGAGGACAGAAAAAAAAGGAGGAATGCCTAGTCGCAGGCCCCAAAGAAATACCACAACATCTCGGTGTACCTGTGGATCTGTGCGTCCCGTTGCTGCAGGCATGGCCGAGTCCCAGACGACTTTCGTTCGGGGTCCGGTAAATCGCTGTTAAGATATGCTCGGAGTTCCTCAGAAAGAGAAAGTGGGAAAGTTTTAGAAGAAAAAGCTTTAGGGGAAATTCACGGCAAGGACAGCCGTCCAGACAAACAAGCAACAAGTGTGTCATTCATTCATTTTTTTTCTAATTCCAGCCCATTTCAACCCACTGGACTGGCTCACAACAAAACTGAGCGCTGCTTTGTAAACAGTAAACCAGTCATCAAATATATCCAGTGTAATCACAGACTGCAGAGAGAAGATAGACGAGATTTTTCGAGTGCCCAGTTTGTATTATTAGACTCGAATTCCCCCATTGCAGTCAAAGGCTCATTCACTCGCCCAGCATGTAAAATACAACATTTTGATATTTTTATAAACGTGTGGCCGATATGTGGTGTGTGTTTTAACAAAGCAAACAAAAAGACTGAATCTGGGTAAACAGTGATACGTTTGCTAGTTTGTCGAAAGTTAAAATACTTTCTCCACATTTAGAGACTGCTGTATATCAGGCATTTGGACTGTAGGGTGTTTTATGGGAAAACGTAAACACTGCCTGTTTTAGGATTTGCATATTAGCCTTGACGTGTCGAATTCTTAAGGTTGACACAGACTACAAAATGACTGAATCTGGGTAAACTAATAAGTTTGCTAGTTTGTCTAAAGTTAAAATACTTTCTCCACATTTAGAGACTGCTGTAAATCAGGCATTTGGACTGTAGGGTGTTTTATAGGAAAACGTACACATTGGCTGTTGTAGTATTTGCATATTAGGCTTGACGTGTCGAATTCTTAAGTTTGACAGACTACAAAAAGATTGAATCTGGGTAAACTAATAAGTTTGCTAGTTTGTCTAAAGTTAAAGTACTTTCTCCATATTTAGACACTGTTATAAATCAGACATTTGGACTGTAGGGTGTTTTATGGGAAAACGTACACATTGGCTGT
>CAIGQQ010002477.1:7326625-7340126 GCA_903798035.1 Danio albolineatus
TATTTGCATATTACGCTTGACGTGTCGAATTCTTAAGGTTGACACAGACTACAAAATGACTGAATCTGGGTAAACTAATAAGTTTGCTAGTTTGTCCAAAGTTAACATACTTTCTCCACATTTAGACACTGCTATGAATCAGGCATTTGGACTGGAGGGTGTTTTATGGGAAAACGTACACATTGGCTGTTGTAGTATTTGCATATTAGGCTTGACGTGTTGAATTCTTAAGTTTGACACAGGACTACCTGTTTGTCTGGTCAGTTTTCATGTCACATTTGATGAAAACAGCTGTTATTTTTACAAATAACCAAGCAGAGAAGCTTAAAAATGACAGTTGACCATAAGAATTTAGTTCATGGCACGTCTTCTAAACATTTACACATCTAAAGATGTCTTTCTAAACCAGTGGCTCTCAAAATGGGGGTCGCAGGATAATGAGGGGGGGGGGGGGGGGGTTGTAGCTTGGTGATTTCCAAAAAATAACAATTTTATTAAACTATTAGAGTTAGCATATTTTATCCATAACTTACAGAAGATAAAAAATAGTTACATTAAAAAAACAACATGTAATTTTATTCGTATTTTTTTCCATTGGATTGTGACCTCTGGGGTGATTACATTACAGTAAAGACACAGCAATGTCGTCAAATGCAGCAGATTGATTTTATGGCACCAAGTTACACTTTTATGCACTCACGTAAATTAAAAATAAATACAGACCACAACTGAACATGGAGACTGATCTCTGAGTGGCGTTCTCCAAAATAAAATAAAAATATGTACTTGAACCTATTGGTGTGTGAGCACTGTTGCATGGAACGTTTGTGTATGTATGACCACCTCAGCGCATATTGGGAGTCATTGTTTGTTGTTATTTTGAGCGTCGCAGGCTAAAAAGTTTGGGAACCCCAATTCTAAACCTCTTTTTTCATGCAAAAGCAGGAAACACGTGCAAATAACACAAAAGTGCAAGACAATTATGATTAAATGTTTTAAAATAGACGATGTTTGTGCTTTATAGTGAACTGTTATGGTGTATGTAAAACTGAAATGAGGAGACCGGATCAGTGAGTTGAATCAGTTCAGAATGTTTTACACAGCATCAGTGAATTCATAAAAGATTAGATTCAAAAAGGCTGATGTTTATCAACTAGACCAGCTGAATATTAATATGAGCAGTCTTCTTAATAATCAACCCAAAAGCTTAATAAGAAACTGATTCATTGAAAAGATCTGATTCAAAATAACTTATAAACACATCAACCTGATTTTGAATCTAAAGACCTTTTCTGTTTGTTTGTTTGGTTGTGTGTTTAATTACTTGTTTTTTGAAATCAAAATTTAATCTGATCATTAAAATTTCAGCTTGTTGTCATAATTACTTATACATGTATAGCATAGTTTATTATTTAATGTTTGTCAGTCTAAATACTCATTAGCTTTCGTTGAATACTTCATCATATGACTTATTTTTTGCTGAAATACATTGATTAATGATTCATTATTTTTAACATTGTGTGTGTGTGTGTTTATTTATTTATGAACAAAATATGAAACAGAACCATTTGCCGGGCCTTTAAATTTAATGATCAGAGAGTTCAGAATAATTGTTCATTCATATTAATAAATGCCATATGCTTTGACATTTATAAGAGGGTGGGACCAAAGACCAAAGATTGACTCAATACACTCAATAAACTATCAGCTTTCCAAATCCTTTACAACTACCGATGTCACATAACACTTTTAGGTGTAACCACATATGGAGTGATTAGATCAGAATATTATGCATACAGTGCTGCATTTCAAGTTATATAATATGCAATTAGACACTTTCTTCTGGCATAATGGACAAATAGAATATTCAAAATGTATTCAACTTTCGAGTTTCAACTACATTTTTTAAGTTATAAAAACTGTAAAAAAAATAAAATAAAAATAAAAATAAAAAGTTGATTCAGGTTAAATGTGTAAGGTTTTTTGAGTTGTTTTAACTTTTAACCCAAGTACTGTAGTTGACTGTTTAAATTGAGTCAACTCAAAAAAGCTGTGCAGCAAGTATTTTAAGTTGATTTTTAATTTTATGTTATTAGTCAGTTCATTTATTAATTTTCCTTTGGCTCAGTCCCTAATTTATCAGGGGTTCCTACAGCGGAATGAACCGACAGCTATTCTGGCATGTTTTATGCAGTGGATTCCTTTCCAGCTGCAACTCAGTACTGGAAAACACCCATACACTCTCACTTTCACACACACAACGACCAATTTAGTTTATTCAATTCACGTATAGCATCTTTAGAGACTGTTGGGGAAACTGGAACACCTGGAGGAAACCCAGGCCAACAAGGGGAGAACATGCAAACTCCACACAGAAATGCCAACTGGCCCAGCCGGGACTCGAACCAGCAGCCTTCTTGCTGTGAGACAACAGTGCTAACCACTGAGCCACTGTGCTGCCTTTTACAGTGATGTTTAAATAATGTAATTAGTCAGTTTGACTGATGTAAGTCGAGATGACTAAAAAGGTTTGTTTGATTCAACTCAAAAAAATGAAGGTGGCAATAATATTTTAAAATATGACATGGGGATGCTTCCATATATTAGATTACAGTGAGCATTTGGATAAAGCGTGTCCGGTATTAAACCACGAAATGGATATTTTCATCCGAGACGACAGTGACCTGCTTGTTTTCTTGTTAGCAATTATCCAAGCGAGGCACATAACGTCCCATTATGCCGTCACAATAGTGATTTGACTCACAAAGTCGAGAGGGAGAATAATAATTGCTGTAATTACAGACACAGAGAGGATCAGCTGAAGAAAAGCACGCATCAAAAGAAGCAGATCTTTCTGAAAGGTAAAGGCCTTGAGCTGAAGAACCGTCTCTGTTTAGGGTGTGGGTTGACAGAGGGTCTTTTCAGCCGCAAAGCCCTGATGCAGGTATGTTAAACATGCCAGTGTTTGCTGAGTTTCAGGTGGGGAAAAAGGGGCCAAAAAAAGCGCAAGCATCTTGTGAGAAGATGATAGATTCAAGTCATTTATAGCTTCAAAATTAAATTAGTTCAACCAAAACTGAACACAATAAAAGATCATTTGTAGAGTGTACACTCAAAAAATAACTCATTGTATGAATTCAATTTAATTGAGGGCAGGATTTCCATCTAATAAATTTGTTTAGCACCAACTAAAAGAAAAACTATTTACACAATTAAATGCAGTTGAGTTGGTACAACATGATTTTATCAATCAAAAGTTTGAATACATTTGTATTTTTATTTAACTTGAACTCAAAGGTCTGATAATATAAAGCATGTCTGTGTCGTACATTTCAAAGTCTCTTAGTTTTATTTGATGTCATCCTAAACAAAATAAAAGAGCCATTTTAAGCATATTTCACACTAGAAAAAAAATATATACATGTAAATTTAACAGCAGCTGGACGGAAGAATTTTTGTCTAGAAGCCACCTTGACGACGCCCACGCTTTCTGCAAGGTGTTTCGTATTGATATTAATGTCGGACACGGTGGGAAAAACTACATTACTCATCATGTGAAATCACAACGGCACTAAAATTGTAAATTATGTTGAAATTATTAATAGCGTTCAACTCCTTAGAGAGTTTATTGTTATTGTTTCGCTTTACAAAACCTCATTGTGTCACCAGGAGCCATGGATATTGCTTTGGGCTCATTTGTATGTTTATTTTGTTATTTGTATCATTAATCTGAACAACCATCACCATTCTACTGAAGAAAAAACGCATACTGTATGTGTTGTATGACCTGTGGGTGAGTGAACATACTGGAATTTTAATGTTACAATGTTAAAAGTCACAATAAAACATAAAAAAATGATATGAGAAAATCATTTTGCTCTAGGTCTTCATTTGTATTTTATGTAAAAAAATGTAAAAAGCGCATAAAGAATGTATGCACATAACTGAGTAGGATAAACTTTTTATTCAATAGGAAAAGATGCGCATTAACTGCGATGAAAACACGTTTACCGCATAAATTCCAGTATGCGCATTAATTAGAGCTCATGTGATTTTGGTATAAGAGATCATGTGATGATAAAAATGTGTGTAAATGGACAAACCAACAGGCTGAGCACATCGGAAAACATCTGAAATGTCGTTTTGGTCATTCTAAAACGCCTTACCGTTGTGTTATTATATTATTAATGACCTCCAGAATCAAGAGCGTCTGTGCTCCGCGTCTGAAACCTTCAAATGCCACCGCGCGTTTACTGCGTGTCAGGATGGCCTTCTGAGGCACAAGTCATTTATTAAACTCTAATAAATGGGAGTTATGAATTGCATTTGTACTACACTGTTCTAGTGGCTTTAGGATATTTTAATGAAGAGACATAGATATTGTGCCTTTAAGTTTCACTTCAACAACCTGAACACTCACATTAGACTGTTGCTACAGTGACAACTCGTGCTGGTCGCTCAATAGCTGCTCTTCTAAAATACACAATGAAGCATTAGCCGCTTCAGTCACTGACACAGTTCATGGGCTGAGTGCCATTACAGCTGCAACACTGGCGGACACGTGGCATTTGTGGCTCTTTGTGCTCCGCTTGTGCCCGAAACATCTCTGCATGTAACCTCAAGCACTGAGTCAGAGCAGATGACCACTATGAAGCCTAAAATAACCCTGCCATCCATGTTGGAATCTGGTCCACAGTGTGAGCTAATGTGTGGTACACTATATACTATTGGAGTCATTGGATTGGGCCTTGTTTACATTTTATATTATTAAGAAGTGTTAATCAGATCATAGATAGACGAGGGAGGCACTTTTTTGTTTATACCGTATTCCTTTTGTCCACTTTTAACCACTTTTCTAATTTCTGTAGAGGAGACGAGGAAATTTTTACATTTTTCCCATTTCATACCAAGCTTACTAAATCAGACAGCTAAATGTTCAACAACCCGTCTCGTAAGTTTTAAGACATTTTAAGAATAGCACACTGTAAAAAAAATCCTGCTTCCTTAATGCTTTTTTTATTGAATTAAATGTACTTTTCTACACTGTAAAGAATAAATCCGTAAAATTAACGTTTAAAAAAACGGCAGCTGTGATTGTCAGTATTTCACTGTTAAAAATTCGGCACAAACTGAAAAGTAATTTCTAATTTTACAGTAAACTACCTTATTTCATTCATTTATAGAGGTAATATGTCTGTGTTTTGAATTACTAAAATCTGCACATCTCTTGTTTCACTGAGAGACAGGTTAACAGCCATATGCAGTTGACGATAAGAGAGTTACATAATGAACCAATGCTCATCGCAAACAAAGCAGAAAAGTGTATCAGTCTGGTAACGCACACAATTAGTCATGAAATAAACATTGTTTATCAACACTAGATGTAACATGAATCTGTAATGTACATCACTGATAGGGAAACAACTGAAAAGATCCTTATTAATGACAATAAAAACATAAAAAGTGATGTGGGATGATGAGGGAATTAAGGAAACATACTGCTAACCGGGTTACAGATTTTTACTGTAGCATTTTTACTGTTGAAATCACGACTACTATTTACAGTGCAGTCAGTTCAATGTGATCTTTTTTTTATATATATATTTCCCAAATATCGTTTAACAGAGCCAGGAATTTTTGACAGTATTTACGATAATTTTTTTTTCCTACTGAACTGTAAAAAATAAAAAGAGTTAACTTATAATTTTAAAGCAATCAGCTGCAAAGCAATTTTGAGTCTATGAAGCTTCAGTGGTTGAAGTTGTGCCAAATTAATGTTTTAAGTGGACTGAAAAGACTGGTTCAGGTCAAGTATACTTTACGGAATAATTTGGCACAACTTCAAACACTGAAGCTTAATAAACCAAAGGAGCCGGTTGCTTTAAAATTTTTAGTGAACTTAACTTTTTATTTTTTGAAGATGTGGAGAAATCTAAATTTAAAATCTCCTCAACTGAGCTTTTTTACTTTCATTAAACAAACATTTTTATGAGTAAATTCAACTCTGAGCTCAAAAATATGTGGACCTAATTTACAATTTTAAACTGAGTTACAAATTGTAAGTTGGATTATTTACAGTGTGGAGAAAGCCTAATTTGTTTTATTTTGGCTAGAATTTTTTTACTTTTTAAAAAAACATTTCAAGGTCAATTTTATTAGCTCTTTTACACAATATTTTTTTCCCGATTGTTTACAGGACAAACCATCATTATACAATGACTTGCCTAATTATTCTAACCTGTCCAATTAATCTAGTTAAGTCTTTAAATGTCACTTTAAGCTGAATACTAGTATCTTGAAAAATGTCTTGTAAAATATTATGTACTGTCATCATGGCAAAGATAAAAGAAATCAGCTATTGTAAATGAGTTATGAAAACTATTACGTTTAGAAAATATCTTCTCTCTGTTGAACAGAAATTGGGGGAAAATATACAGGGGGGCTAATAATTCTGACTTTAATTGCACATCAATCAAACTGAATGAAAAGATAATATTTATTTTTACTCTTAATAAAATAAAACACAGAGCAATACAAAAAGCAGCAACTATAAAGACAGAAAAGGCAAACAAAACAAAACAAAAAGACAAAAGACAGAGAAAAAAAATATTTTAAAACCACTGTTGCATCCTTTCCTCCAGTTTTATACATACCTGTAGGTTAACAATGTAACACATATTTCTAGGCACGGGCGATATGGTGATCTTGCAAACAAACACAGAGACAATGTTCATACCTTTAAACTGTTATCCCTGACATCTGACAGATAATTCAGAAAGGGTTTCCAGGTGGCTTCAAAGCCAGCAATGCTATCAGAAAGATCGTGTCTAAATCTCTCTAAATGTAAAGTGCCTTTGTATAACTTTAAAAACATGTTGAAACCTGATTAACTTATTAAAGTTATTATTAAGTTAAAGAAACATAAAAATATTTCTTGTCTTGACTATTAGTCTTTGTATTTTTTACAGTGAAGAGGAAAGGTGACCTTTATTGGCTGTTTGAAAGTATCAAGTATTAAATGAGTGTTTAAAAAATGTCAAATGCATTTTTATTTAGAGGTAATATCAATATACAAACAATTATTCAACAGCATCTTTTTTTAGTGATTGACTTGACAGAAATATATGTAAATAAACAAAGCCTCTATATGTTTCTGAATGAAGTCTCTTATGTAAACCAAGGATATGTTTTGTTGTTGTTGTTGTTGTTGTGTTTATTTATTTTTTGTTGTTGTTTTTTTTTTTTACCAGAAAATGTACAAAGACTAACTAAAAATAGCAAATGAAGAATTGAAGTGCCATCTAAACATGTAGGTTCAGTATATATATATATTTTTTATGTAGAATTTATACTTATTTATTATTATTCATTTCTCAGTGATGGGTTGTGGCTGGAAGGGCATCCGCTGCGTAAAACAAATGCTGGATAAGTTGGCGGCTCATTCCACTGTGGTGACCCCAGATTAATAAAGGGACTAAGCCGAAAAGAAAATAAATGAATGAATGTTATTATTCATATAGATTGTTTTTAATGTGAAATAACTAAACATGAACATAGGCGGCTGGGAAAATTGCTAATTTTAGAAGAAAATGTTAAATGGTGCTTAAACGTTTTTGCGTCTGAACTCTTCAAATATTCAAAAATATTATTACTTGTTTAAATAACTGGTTTAATATATTGCACAATACATTTCTATGAGGACAAAGATGAATTTTAATGCACCATTACTCCTCAATCTCACACAATCTTTCAGAAATTATGTTAGAAATGCGCAATTAGAGCTAAAACTATAATTATTATCATTATCAGAGCTACTTATTTCTTTAAACTAATACTTTTTTTTATAATTCTTTAATAAACCGAATGTTTAAAAGGACGTACTTTTACAGTTTAACATCCGTAACAATAACAGACAGACATATAACAACAATAACAGGAACGTGACTGTACAAAAAGACCGAAATAGAGTCTCGTCTTGATGAAAACAATATTTTCAAAACGAAAACCTTCCTTGACTCTGAAGCTTTTAGATAGCGTTTCACATACCTTACACTCAAAACAGAACTTTTGATGTTTGTTCGAACTACTTATTTAAAATAAATGTGTGTCGAAACAACACAACTCTTATGTTTTTGGGGGCCAACATGATAGTTTTATGTTCGATCCACAGAAATTTGTAAAAAGGACTAAGCTAACTTAATTGATTTGTGTTTAGGATGACATGAAGGAATTGTGGAACCCAGCATTTTATACAGTGTATGAAAAAAAACCTATAAGTGATGTTTTTTTAAGCACTGTACGACCCAACTCGAGGTATTTCCCTTTAGTTAATCAGCAAAATAGCTTTTAATGGCTTTGCTTTCCTATACAGCATGTAAAGACAATAGTCTCCACCCAGTCCCCAAACTCCACACGGGCCGCTGTACATTGTGTACCCTCCGCTCTATACCATCAAACAGGACCTGCTTTAAAGCAGCAGGAACAAAAACACAAATTTGATCTGTCGTCACTTCATTTTGACAACTGCAGAGCATTGGAACGTGGCCAAAACTGCTGCTTCACATATGTTATGTCAGACCCCCATTGTCTTTTAAGTCACGACCAAGTTATGCACAGCAAAGAGTATTTACTATAAGATCCAATCTGACTAACATTTTCCGGAGGCTGTTTTTTTGTTGCTTGTATCATTAACATATTTTTCTTGTGCTGAAATATTTCCCTGCAGAAGCTGGGAGTGCGGGATATTTTTTCTCATGTATGTCCACTGATTTGCATGTAAGCCTCCTGAAAGATAAGCATGTGTGGACATCTCTTTACAGTGGAATGTTAAACTTTCCTACAGGCATTTGACATGGTGACTTCAAGATAACCCTGCATACGCTCATTTAGATTAGCTTGTGCATTGTGTCGGTCTCAGGGTAAATATTTACCTTCCGGAGGGTATAGGTATCTTAAGTACACAATATCCTTAGACGTCCTGCTTAATGGTCGAAATTATCTTTATCATGACGAATAATCAAACACACACAGAAAAAAAAGCCAATTTTTCTCTCTCGCTCATTACCACCGCCATGTGGATTAACTGGTGTACTGAAGCTACAAGATACTAAATGTTGATGCTTACTGATTTTTACTAATTTCCTTAATAAACTAGTGCAAATCTAAAAAAAATAAATAAAGATTTAAGATCTAATTAAAGGGATACTTAACCCCAAAATTTAACAAAAAGTGTTATTTTAAAGAATGTTGGAAACCTGTAACCATTTACTTCTATAGTATGTTTTTCCTACTGTGTAAGTCATTGGTTTCAGGTTTCCAGCATTCTTCAAAATATCTTCTTTTGTGTTCAACAGAAAAGGAAACTCATGAAGGTTCAGTACCGCTTGAGGGTGAGTGAATGTTGACACATTTTTATTTATATATTTCACCCTTCACAAAAGAAAATAAAAGAGCTATTTTGAAAAATGTTGGAAACCTGTTACCATTGACTTCCATAGTATATGCTTTTTTTTTATTTTGGTATATATAAACTCTCATTAACTAAATGGCATTTTATTATGTGTCAACTGTAAATCATAAGAACATTCTATTATAGATTCTGTTGTAGAGTAGATGTACTGTAAATCATTGGTTAAAGGATTCCAACATTTTTCAAAATAGCTCTTTTTTTGTTTTCTTTTTGTGAAGGGTGAAAATATAAATAACAATGTCACCATTTACTCCCCCTTAAGCAGTTTCAAACCTTTATGAGTTTCCTTTTCTGTTGAACACAAAAGAAGATATTTTGAAGAATGTTGGAAACCTGTAACCATTGACTTCCATAGTATATGCTTTTTTATTTTGGTATACATAATCTTTTATTGAACTAAATGGTATTTTATTATGTGTCAACTGTAAATCATAAGAAAATTCTATTATAGATTATTTTAAAGAGTAGATGTACTGTAAATCACTGGTTAAAGGTTTCCAACATTCTTTAAAATATCTCCTTTTGTGTTCAACAGATAAAAAGGAAATTCTTAAAGATTTGAAACTGCTTGAGGGTGAGTAAATGGTGACATATTTTTATTTATATTTTCACCCTTCACAAAAAGAAAACAAAAAAAGGCTATTCTGAAAAATGTTGGAAACCTGTAACCATTGACTTCCATAGTATATGTTTTTTTTTTGTTGTATATATAAAGTCTTATTAGACTAAATGGCATTTTATTATGTATCATCTGTAAATCATAAGACAATTCTATTATAGATTATATTATAGAGTAGATGTACAGTAAATCATTGGTTACAGTTTTCCAACATTCTTCAAAATATCTTCTTTTGTGTTCAACAGAAAAAAAGGAAATTTTTATATTTTCACCCTTCACAAAAAGAAAACAAAAAAGTTATTTTGAAAAATGTTGGAAACCTGTAACCATTGACATCCATAGTATTTGTTTTTTCCTACTATGGAAGTCAATGGTTACAAGTTTTCAACATTATTCTAAATATCTTCTTTTGTGTTCAACAGAAAAAATGAAACTCATAAAGATCTGAAACCACTTGAGGATGAGTAAATAATGACACTTTTTTTTATTTATTTATATTTTTGACTGAACTATCCCTTTCTTATTTACACCAGTGTTAAATTTCCAGATGCTCTCAACTGACCTGTATGTCAACACAGCTTAATCACTGCCTTCATTTGGGAAAGGGGGAACAAAGTGTACCCATCCCCGTCAATGCATCAGTACAAACAGCCTCTCAGGGTTCGGTCAAAGACACATACCATGATCTCGACACCTTACTGTCTTACTCGATTTTGCCCATCATTGGACCTCACAGGTGGTGTTGGGTAGCAGCAGGGCCTCCGTGGAGAATCAGTGATGTTAGGAAAGATCCTTCTCAGAAACATAAAGCAGAAATACAAATGTACAGGGTTCTAATGAGCTTTGAAAAAGGTAACATTATTCCTGCACTTCAGATTGTTTTGATGATTTTGTTTTCTAGGCAAAGAAAAAAATAATCTACAATAGAGATTTACAGAAGACACCTAATAAAATGCCATTTAGTCTAACAATAGTTCATATATGCTCAAATATTTTGACAGAAATCCCTTGATGACAAAGTAAAATATTGTATTTGAGGATCACAAGAATACTTACTTTAATTATTAAAGTATAACATTAATAAACATTAATGTACAATATAAAAATAGGATATGCATTAATAATTAATAGGTCGTGGAAACGAATATGTAATTCGTATAATGTTTAGAGCTCCGTAGTTTAAAATAGGCTAACAGTCAGTTAAACTAAAGTATAAGAAAACACACACATTTGTCTAAATAAATAGGCTATATTGATCACCTAGGCCTATTAAAATATTATTTAAAAAATGTACTGAAAGAAAAACAGCACAAGAAAGAATGCCGCTTTGAAAGAGAAACTTATTTTATCAACCTGCTTTAATTTTAGACAGTTATTAAAGAAAAACCTACTAGAGAAATTTTATGTCGGCATGGGATCTGAGCGGTATTGGTTTACCGGTGAGCGTGAGCAGAATGTTAACGGAGTGCTTGCTTTGGGGGTTAGCGTCTGAGTGGAGCGCAGAACCATAGAGCAGAATGCTTAGCGGAGTGTCACACCGCTTAGCTCCGCTCACATGCTCTGGCTACTACAGTATATCAGTTCACTATGTTAGATAACTGCCCCCTGCTGGTCATGCCTTTTTTGTGTTAGACCATGTTGTGCTGTGCCGCGCAGTACTGCAGCACTGTGTGCGGTCACTTTCATTCACTCGCACATTCTCAGTAGCCACATCTGTATAAAGGAATATTAAATATTATTTGTCACTAATTGTCGTTTGGAATCAGAACAAAATTTTTTATTGTTTTATAAATGTATGTTACGATAAATGACAATGAACATAATATTTTTATATAAATTTTGTGTATTCGAAATATTAAAGTTGACACATTATTTGCATTTATTGTGCTCGCTATATAGTCATATTTGAAAAAATTAATTAAAATAATTTGATACATACATAAAAACTCACAGTCAGGTGATATGAGGAGCCACGGGAATTTATTTTGTTTAGCTTGTACATGTTTTATTTAAACTCTAAATAATTCTGGGTTGTCTTAACACAATGTTTGGTTAAAAAGTTTCATGTAAATGTAATTTCTAAACAAAATTAAAAATACAGTGATTCATAAAATGCAAATCAAAGCTACAGCCTGAAAAGTAATGGGCTGTTGTAAGCCAAATATGAAAATATCCAACGGTCGTTTACAACAATCCAGCATTTTTTAGATTATTAGTCTTGTCTTGCTTTTTATGAATCACTACCACAATTTCAGTGAAATTTTTACTTAATGTTCTAAAGATAAGAAGTGACCTACATTTTGGATGGCCTGAGGGAAACAGTTAATAGTACATGTTATTTAGGTGAACTCTCCCTTTAATAAACACTGACGTGCACAACTGACGTGTATTAAAGCTGAAAAACACTTTCACAATGTTAGGAAACTCGATATAACATAGATATTATATCACAAAGTCACAAACAGCATAACAAACAAAGAAGCATGCTTAATGGAAACCTGCTATACTGATAAGGGGAGTCTGCTATCCACTGCCATATAAATAAATGAATTCACAAAAACATTGAAGAATAAACTTGAAGTGTCAGGTTCACCACATAAACCGAGGAAGCAGAAGCTGGACAACATGTTTGATCCAGAAACGTCATTGTGCACCTAAATAATAAAGTAGTAGCCAGTGAGAATATTTTTATAGCCTACATTTTCATTAAATGCACTAATTGGTAAATAATAATAATAATAATAATAATAATAATAATAATAATAATAATAATAATAATAATAATAATGAAAGACACCATTGAATATTAAAGTTGACACATTATTTGCATTGTGCTCGCTATTTAGTCATATTTGAAAAAGAAATTAAATATAATTTGATACATACATAAAAAATGGCCATTTTACTCACATTTGATATGAGGAGGTGATACTCACAGGTGATATGAGGAGACACAGGTATTAATTTTGTTTAGCTTGTACATATTTTATTTACTAAAACAAAGTATAGGTAAACTCTAAATAATTCTGGGTGGTCTTAACACAATGTTTGGTTAAAAAGTTTCATTTAAATGTAATTTCTAAATAAAAAAACAAACAAACAAAAAAACAGTGATTCATAAAATGCAAATCAAAGCTACAGCCTGAAAATATGATGGGTTGTTGAAATAATAATAATAATAATAATAATAATAATAATAATAATAATAATAATAATAATAATAATAATGAAAGACACCATTGAAAAAATAAATGATATTTTATTTCCATTGTTTTATATGTTCTCCTTTTGGAATTTCCCATTAAATAAGTAAGTAAGTAAGTAAGTAAGTAAGTAAGTAAGTAAGTAAGTAAGTAAGTAAGTATGTAAATAAATAAATAAATAAATAAATAAATAAATAAATAAATAAATAA
>CAIGQQ010002477.1:7340136-7405454 GCA_903798035.1 Danio albolineatus
TAAATAAATAAATAAATAAATAAATAAATAAATAAATAAATAAATAAATAAATAAATAAATAAATAAATAAATAAATAACTGTACGAACTCGGGAAGGAAACAGCGACCTCTTCAGGCTGCTTGAATGCACTGTCGGCTGGCGCTGTGCTGTCAGTATTCAGTGGGAGGGTAGACAGCAGCAGCCTCGGAGCTAAAACCAACGTGACAGACTGGAGTCTTAATAACACCACCCGAACCAAGAGCAGCAGTTACAGACAAACCCCGAATGCTGCATATGGAGACTACTGGATGTCATCTGTCGACTGCTGCTGCGTAAGGATAACGGCTCGACAGCAGCGAACGCGAACCGCAGTGGATGTTGTTGCATTGTTCACGTGAAAGGAAGAAAAATCCGTGGGTTCAGCGGATCCGCGTCCAGTCCACCGGAACCGGACACTGTTGGTGATTTGTCATGATGTTTTATCACGGGATACATCATCGTTACGCTGGATACCGATTTCATTAAAACCATCACATCGCGCTGGATTCAACAGCCCCGTGTTGAACTTGGCCTGTAGAGCAAACGGCACGATGAACGCGAAGCCGTGCTAACTTAAATCTATGGGATTTATGTTTTCTGTTTTATAGTCGTCATCATATTTTGCCTTTGTAACAGTTTGGCGACTGTCTCGCTTAAATTATTCGCTCGGTCAACTCAAGCAACTGCAGCTGTCGCTTTGTCTACATCAGCGGGGAATGGATATGACGATACGAAAGGTAATCGCTTGCCAGCCTCCTATTTATTTATTGCAGCCAAATGTATTGTAGATAGCTATAAACATATGTTAATTATGTGTTGACAGGCGGCCAGTGTTAAATACACACTGTGTATGTGTTGTGTTGTCGTATGCGTGAAGCGCGTGTATTCGTACACGCTTCCTGTTCAATAAACGTTATTAAACGTGCGGCGACGTTATATTAAGAGCAAACTCGAGACCTGAAGAACCAACGGTCCCCGTTACTTGACAACATTGCGAAAACACATCTTACATTCGTGTCTGTTACTTGTAATCGTTTAAAAATGCTTAATAATTTAGAGTTTTGTGCTTTTACAGTTATAAAAATCCCCCAAATCTCAGCTGGCCACCTCACGTAACCAGGGCGACCCGTCTCGCGACCCCCGCGTGCGCAGTAGACGTGTTCATCTGCCATGCCGTGTTTTTGTTTTGTTGACATTTTGACGCAATGTATTATATAATTTACGGTTTTACGACTGAAACGGAACACCTGGCTGACTCTGTAGCTACCTAAAAAAGGCCTGGGAATCGTTGACGAGAGCCAAGCAGTGACACGGAGAAAACGAGTTAGCAAAGGTTTCTGAGAAACACTGTAATACGAGTCCAATATGTTGCTTACATTTGCGTTTAATGTGAACATTTGTTATTGCTTTACATAATGAAAAATTAGGCATGTGTCTTTAGTTTTAATATGTTAATATTTGTTATTTCTTGGTTCATTACATATATTATTTAAGTGTCAGTCTTCAGCAGTGTAATCATACCTATTAAAAGGGATAGTTCACCCACAAATTAACATTATGTGATCCTTTACTCTCCCTTTACTTGTTCAAAACCTGTTTGAGTTTCTTTCTTCTATTAAATACATTAAAAGAAAGCTTGAAACCTGTCCTTTAGTATTTGATTTTCCTACTTCGGATGTCAGTCATCACAGGTTTACAGTTTTCTTCAAAATGTCTTCTTCAGTGTTCAACAGAAGAAACTCACAATGGTTTGTAACCGCTTTAGAGAGAGAGTAATAGCTAGTAAATCATCAGTTTTAGGTGAACTACTCCTTTAAACTGGAGAAAAGATTTGAATGCTCAAACAAATGTGAATGCACTATTAATATGCTCTTTGTATGTCTCTTGTAGTACATCTGAACCTGGTTTTGGGTTCTGGAGCCAGGTTTCCTGCACTCTGAAGGTCTGAACAACATCAAGGCTTTTGCCCTTTTTCCTTTTAAGGTTCCTTATGCCCAATGACGGCTGTCTCCGGGTCACTGCAGGATGGATGAAGTGGATTTGACAGTTTTTGTCTGTCACCATCAGTGCTTGCCTCTCAGTAACTGTGTCTTGTTCTTTTACGTTTATAAAAGAACACCTCCTCTCTTGGGCTCTGGCCCTTTACACTGTAAGAGTAACTGTTAGTAAGGAATACCCCACGGAGGGGGCCTTCCAGCAAACTCTGTGGTTCACGTGAGCGTTTATTTTGTTTTTCGGAATCTTTTTGTGCCACAGTTAAAAGCAAGAACAGGAAATTTACGCAAAAGGTCAAAGTTTACATTTACGCTTTTTTCAAAATTATTTATTTATACGTTCAAGTTTATTATTCCCTGGAAAGATGTCATCGGAAAATCCCAACAAGGTGGTGACCTTCTTGGCCCCGCCACCTCCAAAGAATGTGAATGGCTCCGGTTCAGACTCGCTGGTTGGTGAGAAGCTAGACACGGAGGTCAGAAAGCGACGCCACACCATGGATAAAGATCTGAAGACGGCCGAGCATAGATTTTTTAGACGTAGCGTCATCTGTGACTCCAATGCCACAGCCCTTGACTTGCCCAGCAAGGCCTGCATCCTCACCTCACCTCCAGACTGCGAGCAGTTTGTTATACCCACGGTGCTGAGTTCAACCCCTGATGTAACTCTTGACACCCAAACAGTAGTTTCGGCGGCCGTAGTGGAAGAACGTTCAGAGGATGAAAGACGCGTTGGGGTTGAAGGGATTGTGGAAGTACAGAGTCCTTCTGTCCAGGATGTAGTTTCAAGGCAGGATGAAGTCCTTGGGAAGGTGGAGACCGAGCCCAGTGATGTTGCTGACAAAGAGCAAGACAGTGGAGTAACAGACAAACAGGAGGAGGAGAAAGGAGTGGCGAAGGCCCGTGCTGAAGCTGAGCTGAGGGAGGCTGAGAAAAAGGAGCAGGAGGACATCGAAGAAGTCGAGACCAAAGCTGTGGGCACCTCTCCTGATGGCCGCTTCCTCAAATTTGACATCGAAATTGGACGTGGATCTTTCAAAACGGTCTACAAGGGCTTGGACACAGAGACGACAGTGGAGGTGGCGTGGTGTGAACTTCAGGTAAGAAACGATCATGTTATCAATCTCTGCAGCCTTGGTTAATTGCAACAGGTGCTCATGCTGTTTGATGTGAACTGTTTACGTTGGCAAAACCTAAAACTGGGGTTGTGAAACACAAAGACGGGTTCGAAAATGAGTGCCAAAGTTAAACAGGAAGTCACATTTGTGAAACGTGTTTGTGTAGATTTGCGGTCATGGTTCTTATGGTGCCCCTACAGGATGTGGGTGGCGAAGCTCTGAAGATGCAGGTTATGCCCAAATGATTTAATACTAGGCTTGTTGATCATGAACTTGCATCAATCAAACTAAAAATATTTAATAATATAAAAAATATTTTAAGTCAAACGTAATATAGTAATAACATTCTTATCATGACTATTTTGCCATATTATTATTTTTATTTATTATCAGTGTACTGTAAAAAGAAGACATAATATTTACACATCTTAGCCACATCCAGCAATGCTAGGAATGCAAAGCACACTTGTTTTGTGTTACAAATTCCTTTCATGATAGAGTCAGGCTTGCATTTCTTGAAGCGTTTGCATTCATGTTTTTCTGGAACACAGATGCTATCCTTGCTTGATTTCATGTTGCTCGTTACTACATTCCAAAGTGTGACACAGTGTTTGGTTTTCAGCATCGCCACAAGAGACTATAGTATTAACACATTTGTTCTCAGCCTTTTTGGCCCTGTTTAGTAGAGAGTTTTGTGGATCCGAGCACAAGTGGATGATGCTAAATACAGGCTCGGTAATGTTTTGAGCTTGTCCGCTTCCCAAAGTAGTCAGAAACACACACGATCCAATTACATTCATAATGTTGATGCTGATTATAAAATGCATTCAAAATCCACTAAAGGCCTCCACCTCTTCTACTTTTTCACAGTATGTGTTGTTAAAGCAACTAATCAGACAGATGTTCTACTTTGCGATTTGACATTATAGCTTTGGTTAAAAAAAACATGAAGAGCACAATGCTTTATTACAGTTCCTGATTTCCACTGATGAAAAGAAACAAAAACAAAAGCTGCTTCTCTCATATTTTTCCCTATTCATATGTAAATTGTATAAGCTTATTTAAGAATTTGAAATAATTTTACAACATAGGTCTCAAACTCGATTCCTGGAGGGCCGCGGCTCTGCACAGTTTTGCTCCGACCCTAATCAAACATAGCTAATCCAACTAATCAAGGTGGTCAAAACTACTAAAGACTATTAAGCAGGTGTGAGTTGGAGGTGGTTGGAGCTAAACTATGCAGAGCTGCGGAGTTTGAGACCATTGTTTTACAATAAAACCTCCCCCAAAATGTTGTTGAAAGTGAACCAAATGAAATGCCAGGTGTACTTACTTGTCTACATTTGATCCAATTGACCATCTTAATAGCTGAGGTAACAGCACTATGTTAATAATAACTTATGCCATGTAATAGATCAGACACCTTGAAGACTGAGGGCTGTAACTGTCAGATCAAAACAAGATTACACTTTTACTGGACAGGATATTGGTCTAACACTCATCTCTGGATGCATATATAAATTCATTGACCTTTTTACCTTCCTGGCAGAGCTATTTTAATGTTAAAAACCAAGAGCTGGGGTACATTTAGCCAGAGTTTTTAATAACACATTGACATCTAAATCTGACAAATTAGGGTTTGGCAAGTGAAACGGAGTTGGATCTTGTTACATAAAGACTCGAGTGTTTCCTCTAAATATCACCAGACCCTTTCTGTTCATCCTGGTATCTGGTTTCTAGCCAGTATAGATCTTTTGTGGAGCAAGTATAACTACACACAGATAAAGATGGATTGTTGTAAGCAGCCTGATGAAGATCCTTCTGCGCAAAACGAACCGTTATATACACTGATACTAGGCTGTGTTAGTAATTCCTCCTAAGCACTTGTAGATTTAAACCGTTACATAAACATGTCAAAGCACATACGGATGAAAGTGTGCGAAAAATGCTGCAAAGGGTGGGGTGGAAGACTGTGGAATGTAAGAGTGGTTGGTGCCAGTGACGTCATGTAGGCACTGGCAGGATGAGAGGATTGCAAGCAATCTACATTGATTGAAGCAAAGTAGCATTATGATGTGTGGACACTTGCTTAAAGGGGGGATGTGCACTGCATTTATAGATAGATCAAGGCCTTTAGAGCAACTCTTTAGTAATTTGAGGGTTAGAGGGCACGCAGGAGCATAGGTCTGGCCACTGGAAACCCCCAGGTTGCTTTGACAGAACAAGAGGGGGTTTATTAGAACATAAGGGAGGGTTGCTTTTTGTCCACCCACTCTCTCTCACTTTACTTCACTTTCAGGATGCTTTTGTAGTCTTACTGGACATCAGTAAAAGTGACTGGTCTTGGATGCAGAAGAGGAAAGAAGATTATCTCGTCAGCTTTGTTAATGGGCCATCTAAACCGTTTTATTTCCCAGAACTGATTCATTTGCTTTTTTTTTTGTCCTCCCATTTGAGATCACTTGGGAATTCGTTTTCGTTGCATGGATTGACTCAAACGTTTCCTCCTATTTGGTTTTAATGTTCTCCAGCACTTCCATTAGGATGCAATTATTACATATTTAGTAGCAATTCAGCTACACTATCGTGATATCAGTTGTTCGGATAGTGGCTTTGGTTACCCGGCATGCATCAGTAAATCCATATCACTCTGAATAGATTTATTGGATCAAAATGGGATGCAGCGTCTCTCTTGTCCTCATAGACTTGGTATGTGTTAAATCATAGATGAGCTATTAGACCCCCACATTTCATTCCTCATGGATTCAGGGAGATTCATGCCATGGCTCTCTTAATGGGAGCAGAGGCATCCCTTTATGCTTTTGTTTTTCTATTCAGCTGAATTATAATAGTAAAGACATGAAAGGCTGAGCAAGCGCTAAATGCGCTGTGAAGAGTTCAGTCCCCCTCTGTCTTTTTCTCAACATTGCCATCTATCTCTCTGCCAAATGTTTTCCTGAAATGTCACATAGTAACAGAGCAGAAACAAAGCAGGGTGCAGTCATAACATTTTGAATGCGATATTAATCCACCCTTAGCAAGCACCAAGCAATATTACTCATACTTGTTTAACAAACCCCTGACCTTCAGTATTAAAGATTGCTGTGTAATTTGTAACGCGCAGTTTGTGGTACCAACATTGATGATAGCTCAAATTATGTGGCCCACTGGATAAAAAAGATGTGGTTTTGCTTTTCAGAGTGATCAGGCTTCTGAATTTCCACTGGCAGAAAATAAAATTTCTTAAAAAGTCCCATAGATATTTGACTTTGGCTGGTAAGAAACTACCCAACATCCCAATGTGGTTTGCACAGCAAGTACCACTCACATTTCCCTTCTGTTTCTTGTTCATCCCCATCATAGGTGTATTTTCTTTGGTGTTTTTTGTGGGTAATGTTATTTCAATGCACTAATAAAGCTGTAAGCCCTTTTTCATGAGCTTTTCCAGCTAGAGGAATGGAAACCACTTGCAATTAGTTGTCTAAACATATGCGCACACACTCACACAGGGTCCTATGTCCATATGTTGACTTTTCTTCATGAATGTATACTCTGATCCAGATGCAAGTTGTTGACAGGTATTGACCCCGAGCTATTTAAGACCATGCGGCTGTCATGCCCTCAGCCTTATCGCCATATGCTAGCTGTGAGATATCACAGTGCAGGAATTTGTGCGGGAGAGTCCAGGCCGGTATAAAAGAGACATGCCCCAGAGAGAGTGTCGTCATCTGTGAATAATGCAGAGGATGTGAAGGGGAACAGTTGAGGAAGAAATCCAATCCCATGGATCCTAGCCATAGCCGTTTCCCTTTTCATTGTTGAAATCCATTTTTTTTAAAGAAGTGAGAAAGACAAAGACAGGAGTAGCGCTTCCTTCATTTGCAAGCACTGATCTCCTTCCTCATTTACAGTACTGAGCCTTGTATGTGTGTTTTTATCCATTGTGTGTCTTACACAGTCTGGAAGGAAAAAAGATGTCATCATAAATGGAAATACATGGAGGTCTTTGCTATTGTGAGATGCTATCTGATAGGAATTATGTTTCACTTGTATTGTTTATTTTATCTCTACTTAATGTTAAGTTGACTTTTTCCTTTTTTTAAACCTCATCAGCTGCGCAGTGACAGAGAAGTGTATGCAAAGCAGAAAATGTGTGCATTCAACACAACCACTGACAGCTCTTTGCTTAAATAGATTCACTTGTCTTTCTTGTCAAGTCGTGGTTTCACTTCTCAGAAGATCCGGGTCTGGGTCTGTCTGTTCTCTTTACTTCCTCCATGTGAAAACTTAACAGGTAGTCCATATTTTAAGATTTAATAGCTTTTAGGGGGCTAAAACTTATATTCTTTACATCGTTGAATGAATATTCATTATTTTGGATTTAACCAAAAAAATATAGTGTTTGGTCCTGCTTCACAATGCCCTCTTAAGCCCCAAGGTCGTATTCACACTAGGTACTGTTGCCTTGAACTACGCTAAAGCACGGTTGTCCACTCCCCTTCCCCCTGACGGCCTGCACTAACACTACATTTTGCCTTCCAACCCTAAGCATGCTTACTTCATTGATTAATGCGACTGTTCAGTTTAACAAGAAGAGAAGTTGTCTCTCTCAGCACAGTGGAGATTGCATTAGTTATATCATTTTAGTCATTTGGGATGCAGTGACACGCAGTCAAATATTTTGCCAAACAGATCCACAACTTTTGGGTTTGTGTCCTTAATAAACTATGACAGTTTGCGTTCATTAACAAGTAAAAATGATTAATAGATTCATATAAAACAGTCCCTTAAAAGTGGTGGCGCATCTTCGGTTTCATGCTCAGTCGCGCTTTGCACTTACACTACAATTGTACCGTGTCAAAGCCCAACTGAATCGCACTTCGGCACACCTCTTTCGACCGGACCAGGGCTGGCCAACTGAACTACGTCAAGGCCCAATTCGGAGCACTCATACTTGTCAAATGAACCGGGAAAATTGCCTGGGCATGGTTCGAATAGCACAGTGTGAGTGCGGCCTAACTTAGTTGAAAAGACCCCCATTGCCCCAAATAAACCATCAGATTTTACATTGCATATTTATTATTTAAGATGTCAATGCATGATTAATAAACCTCTGTAATGGGGCACTTGAACAACTCAATGAACATACCCAGAGTTTAAACAAATAGGTTGAGTAGAATATTGCACCACGTTAATGTATGCCTGCATGTTTAAATCCACTACTTTAAATACTTTACTGGTAACATATTGCTGGCTGTACTGTTTCCAAAAGAATGCATAATCTTATACAGCTGCTCATCTGTCTCCGGCATACAAGACCTTTTTTTTTGCCTGCTGAGGCTTGTTGGAACTCACTCCTGTTACATTATGCTCATCACTTCTGTGAGATCATGATCAATAGCCTGTGATAGGTTGCATATTAATTCAAGTTGAGACACTAGCTTATGTGGAAAATCAGGTTTGATCTCTTGTGGTCTTTCTTATCGTTGTCTCTCTGTGCTTTTGTAGGTAGTGTAAGTGTGTTAAAGGTCACTATGGGAGGGCAGTAAATTCCTCACGTTTCATTGCTCACCTCAGCCCCTTGTCCTAACTGCCCCTCATTTTATTCAATAAGCCTCTTAAGATGCTGTTTACACACACACTCACTGTGGTTTTACCATTCAGCCTCACCCTCTATTACCTTCACCCTACTGACCCTATTTGCTCTCTTCATTCTTGTATTGTCAGATGTGCTTTGTCATCAGATAAATTAGATTTAGAGTGCTATTCAATTCAAGCCTTCATACGGTTTGTGCATGTGTACTCATTAATTAATCAAAATAATTGCAAATATTGTTTCGGACTGTTCCAGAGGCTTTGCCTGGCTCCAGCGTTTCTCATTTTGCAATTTTATTCCTTTGTGGAAGGACACAATGACGTAGCAGATCCTAAATTTGGAAGCATGTAAACCTTGCATCCTCTATGAAGAGCATCTTAGAGGCTGCTCTTGAAGTGGCTTTTTGCAGAGTGGGCTGGTTGGACCCGCAACTCCTCCCAGATTTCAGTGGCTGATTTGCGTTCGCATTCTCTGAATTCTTGTGGCAAGACGTCAGCTTTAGAAGAGGACAAAAACTTAAAGAAGGGGGTTTTTCAATTGAAAGCGGACTCTCTCTGGTATTATCTCTGAGCTTTCAGCTAAAACCCATGCTGAAAGCTCAGAATCTGGATGTGGATGCAATGTTTTTTGGCTTTTGATGAGTAGTAGGTTGTCTTTTTACAAGACGGAAATCATTAAAAAGTGTTTAAGAATATTTAGCACAGTGAGATAAAAAACAGAACGCATAAAGTCGGTGGCTAGCTAATTTTCCCAACAAAGTCTTTAATTTTTCTTCCAAATCTTATCATTACAGATATGTGATAGCACTTTCCTCGATCCAAAGGAATGCATCTTGTTTAATTAGAGCTGGGGCAGGCTGTTTCTGCTAAATGTCAGGGATATTTTAGCACTGTCACACCTATGTAAGTACAGTGCTAGAGGTGTAGCCTGAGCTGTATCAATCAGAGCTGGTGTTTATTGGGCTGTCAGGGTCTGTTACATCATTTTAAGGCTATGTTCAGTCCCCTGTTGTGAGCACAAAAGTAGGACGTCCTCTCCTGCAAGAGTTTGACTCAATTTAGGATGCTCAAACAAGCTTAGCTCATCCTCTGCAGTTGTACATAATTCTGACAAACCTACTCTGGTTTAAAAACATGGTTGCAAGAATACTGGTATGTGCCAAAAAAGGCATTCATGTACTCCCAGAATTTTGGATATCTTCTCTTTTACAAGCTATAAATAGCAGCACCTCATCTGCCGCTGTCGTTCCACTACATGGTCAGAATTGGAGCAGACAGTTTTGGGTAATGACGTGGGGCAGACTTGGCCCAAGGGAATCTTTTAGCTCTCACATGAGCTTCAGGAATGAAAGCCCAGAACTGTGGCACAGTCTCAGCTCAGCTGTTGTACTCAACTGTACGCTGACATTCTTTATGTTGGTCACAGTGACTCTGCCCTGTCACTGCATACCTAGTCACAAGTGGCACGGCCACAATTAGTGGTCATTGCACACAAATTTCATGATTTGGCCAGATTTAATGAATTGGGTGAGTTTACTGAGCTTCCAGTAATGGGATTTCCAGTAACTGGTTAATGTTGGTTTTGAACCTTTGGTTTTTAATTACTACTATT
The DNA here is from genome assembly GCA_903798035.1 of Danio albolineatus. NCBI lineage: Eukaryota > Metazoa > Chordata > Actinopteri > Cypriniformes > Danionidae > Danio > Danio albolineatus. The sequence goes on from CAIGQQ010002477.1 coordinate 7,350,476, forward strand.
TTAGAACTGCATTTTACTTTGTCTTGCCGTTAAAGATAATAGGTGGATAAATCTCGGTATTTACAAGAGATCTGTGGAAATTACTTAAGTTAACTGTAACACTTCTGCTGAATTGTTTACATGAAACAATAGATATTGTTGTGGAATGAACACCGTTCTTCTGTATTTCACATGAAATTGTGAACTCTCTTCCTGGTAACTGTACTTCCTACTTAGTCCCTAATGACCTTTCTACGTTCCTTCCCTTGCAATTTTTTCTTTCTGTCTTCTGCCTTTCCCATGAGGAATGTGACAGTCAGGTGGCTGGCTCCGGCCTTGCTGAATGTTCCCATGTGACGATGACCTGATTGTGACCCTGCTCCATAGGTTAAAGAAAAGGTGAGCAGCAGTGCTTGTCCATCTGACCTAAATTGTTTTCCAAACCACATTTGTGCATAAATGAGTACTTGTGATGAGGATAGGATAAAAAACTCAGTGCACTCTCATTCCACCTGCATCTTCATAAATATTGGAGTACAGTAGTCAGAGGAAGTGCACACTGCACAGGAACTAAGATTGGATTGTAAAATAATCTCTTTCTAAAGCTGCATTGTTATCTACAATTTGTCATTTGAGGCTAAATAATCTTTCTGGGCTCTAGTCAATGTGACATCATCTTTGTGCTAATTGTCCACTGTAGACCTTTGGAATTGATACCACAGCCAGAGTAATGCAAGTGGCCCACTGAGTATTATAAAGTTGTTTTGGTGGTCCATCCTCATTGCTGCGACTATCGGGATTCAGACAGAGGCAGTAAGAAGGGCAGTGCTGTGATGTTCCTGAGTTGAAGGAATTCAATCCTGATTCCTTAAGCTGGTCTGCTTTTCTTTGGGACTTGTGATTGCAAGCACAACCATATTCAGTCCACTATTGGGCTTTATAGATTTGATGCAGTCCTAGTACAGCCAGATGATCAGTGAACACCCTGAGCACCACAATATTTACTTTCTTACCTGTGTTTCGCTTTATGCTATGTTGGAGATTTTGTTAAATAAACTTACAGTTTACCAAATAGCATTTTACAGTGTTCTGCAAAGTCAAAGACTTCCTGTTGATAGTCTAACCGTAATGCTTCAACAACCAGGAGTTTGGACTTCAATTGACAAAGCGTCTTGTCTTTTCTCCTCAGCTGTATCACTCTGTTTTATATCCTTGTTTCACTGCTGTCTAGCCTGTCTTTGCATTTGTATCATCAAAAAGGAAAAGGAAGCTTACAGCTTCCTGTGTGTAACGCATCTGATGAGGAAGCTCACTCTGTGCTTTTAATGCTTACAAACACCATGGCTTTTGGCCTAGATAGGTCAGAAAATCTTGTTTCCGTGTTCCGCATTACTTTTTAAGCTCTGTGTTTTTCCTGTAAGGTCATTTTCACTTACCTGTACTGTAGGTACCCCAGTTCTTGGTGAAAAAACTTCTCTGAATTATCAGATGTCACTAAGCTACACCTGGTTAAGAGACTTTCTTTCTCTTTTGGACTATGTGTGTTGTGTGTGTGCTCAAGTCTCCTGGTTTCATTGATATTGCCGTGCATTTGGAAAATGTTAAACTCAATTGATGAGTCATCAACCACCTCTGTAGTTCATCATGCCTGACTTGCTAAATGTTTGCATGAATGCACTGCCCTAACGGCATATATATTAATGCAAAATTAGAGTATGAGAAAAAGAATGCAGATTAGGTTCCATTTAGTTATTCTTGCTTTTTCAGCATATTGTCCAATGAGCTAGCTTCCCCAACCAACTTACTGTACTTAGAGGCAAGAAAGTGGGTTGTAATGGTTACCGCACAACTTCCTCCCCACTGCGTTGCAGACACATTGCTGGCAAGCAGCAGTTCTGTTAGTGATGGCAAAAAACTGCTCTCTTGTGTTACAGATACTGCTCAGTTTTGCAAAGACAAAAACATGTGACAAACATTCATTCCACCTGTTAAAGTGACAAAATTGTCTAGTTATTACAACTTATCATCTTTTTTCCCAAAAATGACCTGTTAGCATGCTATTACCAAGATTCAAACCAATCTTCTATTTGTCTGGTATACCTTCATATTTAAGCAAATAGTGCGTCTTTGTTTAATCAAGGTGAACAATCGGCCAAAGATAAGGTTCCAAATCTTGGGTCTTGGAGTTTAGATAACCCTTCAGGTGATGCTTGAGGGCAGAAAGGTGACGAGAACTTATAATGAGTCTCCGTTCTTCTGGTTTCTTTAGACTAACTGATGAGTAAGTTTGATAGGGCTTTGGAGGAGGATGTGATTGAGTTGTGCTTTGGAGCCGCTTTGAGAAAGCTAGACTGATAAAAGGCCTGATTCATCCAGACGACAGACAGGTGTTCATGAGAGCTGCTTAATACAGTGACTCACATACACCTGCCGTGCCTTGGCTTGCACTTTGTGGCAGGAGAGTTTGTCGTCTCGGAGTATATGCGAATGCTGTTCAGCTTATTCTTGCCAGCTTGTGGTTTTTTGCACAACACAGGGACTGAAAGCCATATTAGTCACTGCGTTATCTTACTTGGGTTTTTGTTCTTCACTCACATGCATGCACCCTGATTACAGTGAGTGAATGGCTGAGAATGAGGACACTAACCAGACTTCGGCTTCGGCCCATCTAGAGCAAGCATCTGAAAAAATTGCTTATCTTTTGTTGTCAGTGTTCTCATTCAAGAATTACCAGGGAACTGTCGCCTACCCAATGCTTGATTGCACACTCTGCAAGATTGCATTCACCTCCTTATTTCTGCTTTACCTTTATTCAGATATCTCTGAGAAACTGAGAAAACTCCTCTCCATCCCTCACACTCTGTAACTCTCTTACTTTGTTGCCGTTCCTATAAATAACTCTCTTGTGGGACAAAGGTGTCAGCAGCATGTGATTTACATTATGAGCAGCACTTATTTACCGCTGCTGAATCGTTCTTCGCTCTGCTGAGCACTCAGTGGTGCTTTTTATTTACCTGGGTAGTGGGCACCAACTCAATGCAAATATCCAAAATCCTCCACTGCTCTTATAATTTCTTCATTCTCTCCAATAGTAGAAACTCCCTGTTATATTTTTTAAACTAAGATCTAATGAATCAACTTTGCTTGGTGCTTTAACTCAACATGTAAGGCTTCTGTTTTTACTATAGACTCACCCCAGCTGTGCAGGAAAGCTGTCATTACATGAAAAGGATCTAAGGAGATTAAAGAGGCTTGTCAAAGGGCAGCAGATTTTCATCAATTCTTTTGTGTTATCCTAGGGATTATGAATATATACACAATTCAGTCACTTGCCTTGAGAATGTCTTCCGACATAGATTAAACTTCACTGTCATAATTATTGACACTGCATTTCCCGTAATGCAACAGACAACTTTATTTTAAATATATTTTATTTATTGCATGATTTTAATAATCATTAGGAATCAACTTTTTTTATTGGTGTTTTTCAACATCACATATTGACTATTATTGGTTTACACACTTGTCACCAGTTCAGATCTGGTTCCTTGGAGATCCTCTTGATATCTGAACGTTGCACATCGCTGAGCAAGACATATTTTGCGTGACCATAAATAATGCCACGCTGTCACATTAACCCTAATCTTGCATCAACACATGCTTCATCCCAGATGACGGGTCTCTCCTGACCTGATGCCTTTGCCCATTTGGATCAGAGAAACAGAAACTTGAGCCATCTCCAACCTGTCCACTTCACTCCACCCCATGCACTCTTGTCCTCTCTCCACACCTGTTACCACATCATTCATAATCTGTTATGCATAATTTTTGTGTCATTTTCCTCAAAGTCTTTTGGAGGCAAGATATTTGCATGTGGGTATCTGATGTTTCGGACCATTGCGTTACAGAGGTCATCCTCTTCAGTGTAAATTACTCCACTGTTGATTGAAATGTGCTGCCCTTGTGTTCCCGAGAGGTGAAGTTCTCCGTCTTGTGAGCATGTTAGGGTACGAGCCTCACAAGAGTTCCATTGTTCACAGTAAAGAACAAACCCTCCTGCAAAGATGATGCATCATAGGCACAGAGTAGTAACTATTATGGTCAGTTTCTCAAAAGTAAAATATTTACTGCTGTGAAGCCTCTGGGTAGACCTCCCTGCAAATTATTTAAAGACATTTAAAATCGTTTGTTAACATAACATACTAACAGTGTTACTAAGAGTGATGCACATGGTGAGCAGTCTCTGCAGATGCTTATTACAATTTTAATAATCATTAATAACCTTTTCAATATTTTTTTAACACAAAAATGTTCAGGCTTTAAATAGATTGTGAATTCAAGATTCATTTTGTACATTTAATTAAAGTAAATTTAATTTCGTGGAATGAAAAATGAGAAGTGCTTGCTATGTTTTTCTAGTGGATCAAGACTGTAATATTTAATCTATTGAGAGTATACAGTATTATATGCATGTTATATTAAAGTTGTCCTGTTTCTATGTAAATTGGATGAGAAAACATACATTGCACGTTGCTAAACCTCTTCATCTGTGTTCCTTGCAAAGTCATACAAGTTTTCATTAATAATGATAGAGTTGTAATGGAGTTATTTATTGTGATTTTTGAGGGCAGTTCTGACAGCTAAACTATAGGGTGGTGCAAACCTGGGCCACTGGAGCCTATACTGCCACACAGAGCCCTATTACAAATGCAGACCATAATCTCAGAAACTCTTTTCTTTGAGTTCAGCCCTAAACACACAGGCTGTAATCTTCAAATCAGTCCAAGAAGAATAGGCTTCTCAAACTCACTGGCTCCTACCACAGAATCTCCCAATAAAAGGCACAGTAGGAGAGCTGGTCAGATCACTGCAGTCATTATATTTTCTCCAGAAAAAGTGAGACTTTTCACAGAACAGGCTCTCCTTTTCTCCTTTTTTCTTTTTTACATATAGATAAATATAAGCAATTGCACGTTTTGACTCCTCTCCCTCAAGATTGAGGAAATTAGTCAAATTCACCTATTATAAATGTATTTTACCCCCATCACACACTTGAACCTTTTACACATTTTCTTTACTCTAACTTTGGATTGATCTTGGAGTATTTTAACTGCTTGTTATGTTCCTTATTGTGCTTACAGCTTAACACACTAGTCAGGGTTGACTATTCAGGAGCCTGATACCTCTGTTGTCCCATCCTTCAGGGGGGTTCTTTAACCAGCACCATGTGTAGAAATTTGGCATATTGCCTTGGCTGATTGAAAATGTGGGTGAGGGGTAGGACGGAGGCTTAGGTGGCCTATCAGGTTCCTCATGCTGTCAGCCCTGAGCCAGGCCTAAATGACTATGGATAGGCAATGGACAAAAAAAGGTCAGGTCAGGGACCCCCATGGGTTTCCCCCCCTTCTTTGGCCAAATGGCCCTTGCTCTTTTCAGCCCATATGGAATTAAGTTTTTTTTTATTTGAAATGACAGTTCGAGAGCTTATTGACTGTGGCTGATTGACACCAGTATTTGTGGTTTTGACAACTTTTGCAACAGTACTCATAGCTCAGATGTCTTGCATTACCCAGTGTCTCAGATTGCACTAAACCTCTCGGTTATGGCTGTCCTGACCACTGTCCTGCAGAGTTAATTTTAACCAACTCCTAGACACAGTGTCCAAACGTGTTTCTGGAGCACAATAGTTCTGCACAATTTTTAATACACACCTGAACCAGCTATTCAAGGGCTTTAAACTTGCTAAAACCTTTTAAGAGAAATGTGTTGAGACTGGTTAAAGCTAGTAGCATTGAATTTGCAGGGCCTAGATTGGACGCCTTGTTCCAGTAACGGGGGTGTCCAAACTGTCCAGGAGGGCTCTGTCTTGTACATTTTAGCTCCAGCTTGCTAAGACATGTCTGTCTGGTAAGAGGATGCTTAGCTGATTTAGGATTCTTTAATTGGGCTATAAGCTAAAATATCCAGAACCAGTAGTCCTCCAGGAGCAGGCCTGGACACCCCTTAGCTAAACTGTGCATTACTGAGTCCTTCTAGGAACAGGTTTGGACACTCCTGGTCTATGGAATTTAAAACTTGAACTAAAGAATGTAGTAACAATAATAATAAAACTCTAGACCACACTGTTTTACTGGAAATCTGCTGGATCTAAGAAGTTCTTTTTGGTCAGTCCTAAAAAGGGGCAATGAGTGACAGTGAACTTTTCAAATTGCTTCCTGTCCCAGAAATACAATCATTTTTAGTTGCATTAGACAAGATCTGCTGGCAGAGAGTTTTTGAAAGATTTGCACATTTTTAACATTTTTATTAAGAATGTTGTTTGCTCAACCTTCCGGATGTGAATCTCTAACTGCACCTCTAACATTCTCACAATCATGAGTCACATCCTGTAGGAAGTATGCTCTCAATGGAGGTTGTTGCTGCTATCAGATTAACCACGTTATGAGTCTCAAACTTCCCTGTGACTGTCAGCACACAAGCTGATTCAGTCTACTGCTGGTCACTTGCACCATTTCCACAACAAAGGTCAGCAAGTATACTGCACAAAGACAGTAAGTGTTTGCCTAATCGCATGTCCACACATTTTGCCATGTGAACACGGTCTTGGCAATGCATGGTAAAGTCACATTGGGTCTGACTTAAGGTGGGAAATACCACACTATTGATGCAACACAGAGGACGCAGTAGCTGCTGTTACACTGATGAATGATGATCATTGTTGTTAATCACCTGGTGACTTTGTTCCTATCACAGCAAATCTTATAAGGGCTTCCTGTTCAGGTAAAACCCACTATCTGCATAGCATGTGTAATCAGGCAGACTCCGGATGCATGTCAAATTGTGCTTATCTTTTCAAAATTGGTAAACCCTGCAACTCTAGGTTGTGAATGCTTTGGTCCCACACTCCAAATGGCATTCAAAAATGGGAAGATTATTACGTGTCATGAGGTTTTGCAAAAACATCAACATGCCAGTGTCACGTCGCCAGTCATGTGGCAACAAGCTTGATGAATAAGTAGGATTGGCTCAGATCACTCATCAGTTGAGTCACACGCCTGGGGCGGTTTTAAAACTGATGTAACATTCCGATTGATAAAATTCTAACATGGCATGCAGTGTCATTATCATCGTTTCAATCGTTTTGATTGTATCTGTAAAGCACATTGCAATATTATATGGAAAAATAATTGCCCAAATGTTGAGTGTTTAATGAGTCACAAGTTTCATTTAAGTGTTTTTACATGCATATCAGAACATCCGTTACTTCCGAATGAACTCAGCGCTACACCGTTCTCCATTCAAGGATGTTCACACCACATGAATGGCTCGGTAAGGTCTCAGCAGGGAGCTGTAGTTTATCATCAAGCCTTATAGGGAAACACCCTCAAGAAATAACAGCCTTGCTTTTTATAAGAGTTATCTGTTCGTTTGACCAAGTTGTCTGCAGCCAGCAGTAAATTTGGCTTATTTGCCTAGCGATGAGCAGCTATGAATAAGATTTATATCAACTCTGCATACCGTAAGCATGTGATATTGGACTGATCCAGAGGCCTCTTCAAAATAAAGCTCTATTTGTGTGCTCCTCCTTTTTTCACTTGTTTTTCAGGTCCCTTGTTTTTGTGACCCCTTGTAAACTTTTGCCACTGATGTAATCCTTGTTCTGGAATCCTGAAGGAGTGGGGCTTTTCAGATTATTTGGAAACTGCCTATTTCCTCCTGCAGGTGAATCTGCAAGTCAGAACTCCGTTAATAGCGTCATTTAAGTTCATAGAATGTTCCACTACTTTCATATATTCCAAGGAATGCTCTACCATGTGCTGTGTTAAACAGAACGTCACAGAGCATGTCTTTCATTGAACCTGCTTACTTGTGCAATGTTTGCTCATGCTTCTGGAAGGTGGCACAAGTCAAACATTTCTGAATACAGCTATGCAAACTGTCATTCATAGTCACTGCTCAAACACCTGCTTTTATTTAAAGACTTACCTGGCAACTTCAATGATCCACGTACTTCACGTTCACATATTTTAGTGGCCTAAAGAAATATTTGGAAACTTTGATGCATTTAAAAAATATACCTCACTACATTGCATGACAGAAGTTTAAGCCAAGTGTCTGAACTTCATACATCTAGCTTAGAAATATTAGTGAGAACTGGTTTCACTTGTTTGGATATATTGATGCAGTTTTAAATGTGGCCAGTCATAGCTTTTCTTAGTACAAGCCCCGTACCACAAGCCACCACCATCGAAAGTATCTTTAAATGATCTTTCTTATAGACCCTGAATATTTTCACTTCTTCTTCTTATAGAGCTACAGAACTAACCACAGTTGGAACTAATGTTAGAAACTTTATTTTACTTGTCTGTAATGGCTGATGCTCCTGGCACAAGCTAATTGCTCGTGATTTGCTCCATTAAAATTGCAAGCTTAGCGCTGTTCATGGAAGCATGCAGGTGAGCCAGCTTCATTCAGGGACATTGTTACAGAGAGCAAAGGTGTATATTAGTGTCAGTGCCACAGGCAGACAAGAATTGTGCCTGTACTTGTCCTTTCTCCCTTTCATCTACAAATAGCCTGCTACTCATAAAAGTTCCTCACCACATGTCCTATTAACTTCGTCCGCCACCTCCCACAGCTTAAAAAACTCAACTCCTTTGAAGACCCCCTCCTCATCTTTTCATATCTGAAGTGGGTGATTTGAAAACAGACTGTGTGTTCTATGAGTTCACTCTGAGGTTTTGTGATACTGAGGTGATGTCTTTGTTACATAATAATCTGAATGCCCAAGGCTTTAGATGGGGGTATATGGGCATATATGTCTATCTTCTGTGTTGTTTTACAAACATAACCTCCTTTTAATGGCTTCTGGAGAAGCCAACTGTTGCAATGAGACATCATTAGTAGTAAGTAGATATTCCTCATTGTGAAATATCCTCTGTTGTAGACATGGCCCAAATCTAGATAACTACTGCTACAGTTTCTGCAAGATTTGAATTGTGCCTCGAGAGGTCTCCCAACAAGACTCTTAGATGGCATAAACCTCCATTCTTATCCCTCCTTTCTTGAACCAAGTCGTGACCCAATACTAATTTGGACACAATTATCAAAGTAACATCTGTTTTTTTTATGTTCACAAAAGCAGACTCCTAATGGATGTCCTGATGTACGGTCCAGAGATATTGTGCATTCCTCCTCCTTAGCCTGAGGAATTCACACCCAAGGTTTATGATCGTACAACGCCATTCATAAATGTTGCAATCATAAAATGATTTTGCAGACCTTTCCTTTTTGGTGAATTTAAAAGTCTAATGCAATACCATGAGGTCATCCTATTACTTTTTACATTACCAAGTAGTTATACAATTTGGGTTGCTATTAAGTTTGTTATAACACATAATTGAAATAGCTGAATTTAGAGTTTTAATTTAGAGCTGAATTTATTTTCATTTCTTAATGAAAGACAGACTGACTTGTCCTTTCCTCTGTAGTGGTTTTGTTCTTAAACTCTAGCCTTCTCTAGCAAGTTCTCATTTCCATTCTTCTGGTCTTCTTTCACCATGACTTGTACCATTTAAATCCATTTTAAAGGAAGTAAACCCAAGTGTTACCCAAGTATCCATAATTAAGCACTCTCAGTTTTCTTAACAGTTACTTCTAGTATGTTATATGTGCATATAATTTCCTGATTTCTTTTTCTAAAATGATTTGAGCTGGTTCATTATTTCAAAGACATCAAAGATAAGGGATGCTGGTTTCTGAACTATTAAGAAGTCAGAATCACAGTCATTATGAAATCATTTTACTAACTGCCCAGCCAGATAACAAATCTGTTTAAAATCTCCGACTGAGCATATTGCTTATAGTGATTAAGCTTTATTTCACTTTGACCTACATTTTCCTCTTATTGGATATTCAGCATATGAATGAAACATTTAGATAAAGGATGGTCCAATACGCATCCTTCCTGTACTTGCAAACCCTGTGGCAAAACATGACTACACTTAAGACCCCCATAAACAAACCTGTCTCATGGTTGACGGTTCTCACAGTGAGTTTTCAGATTACCTCAAAGTGATACCAAGAATGCTGTTCTGTTGTGCATGTCTCAGCTTGTCCATCCATGATCCAGTAGACTAGTTTGAGCTATTTTAAGAACAGTGAGCCAGTGCACAAGGCTACTACTCTGCTATATATTTTTAAGTTGATTTTATGATGATCGCCTTGATGCATTGGTAGTGGCTTAATGGCATGAGGTCACTCAAGTTGTAGAGTCAACAAGATTTTGAAAACACTAATTTAAGCTATAAACAAAAGTGTTCCGATCCCAAGTTTTCAACAGTTGTATGGCATTGTGTTCCAAAGCTTGGGTAATTGGGATACACTAACACCTGCCCCTATATGGGATATGATTTTTATCTGCATGCTAAGCTTGTTCTCTTTTTTTTTTTTTTAAAGGGACATTTAAATAAGAACAGCATGGTGTGTCCATGACAAAGTACCTGCCCTGCCTTTGACAATAGGACATTAGGTGGAAAGAATGAGGGTGAGAGATGAGTTATTGCTGGGGATTTTTTAAGCTCCTATGTACACAAGCTGTTGCTCGATGGTTTGCTGTCATCGGGTGAGGCGAACATGTCAAACTGTGTGCTCTACAAGTCCCAGTGTATTTGCTCGGCTACTCTAACGTTTACCATGAGACGATCCGTTGCATTTATTTTTTTGTTGTTGGTCATAACCTTCCACACTTCAAATCAGGGGTCACTGTGGAAAGTGGGTTAGTGTGCTGCTTGAACAGCCACTTGGCAGGGAGGAGCGCTCATATGGAATAGTTTAACCATAGCCGGAATGTAACAGGAGCATGTTACTGTGATCCAAACTAAATCTTCTGCTAAAGCTATTCAAGTTGGACATGCTTCTGCTCATAAGATATTATTTGATGGTGTTGTGTGTTAAAGGCTAACAAATGTGCGGCTATCATTAAATATGCAGTTAGGTTTACTTCTTGATTTGGTGAGTTGTCATGTGACAACTTTAAATAGTGCAACATGTAGGTGGAAAGAAGGTCTTATGAAAAGGCATAAAAGGTCATCGTTGTTCTAAGTTGGGTCTCATTTGCTTGGTTTATGTACTTAGATGCTCCAGCTATTAAAGTGCAGAGGGTGCTATGCACTAATGCTTTTTTTTTTCCATCTTGCAGTGCATCTAATCCCTGTATAATTGAGGGGGCGCGTGTGCTGTGCTTTAGAGAGGCTTTTGAGAGTGTGGAGGTGTACAGAGCAAAGTACAGAGCCAGGACCTACGTTATCCTTTTATATCTCCCTCGGGGTTGGTGGGGATTATGACTGGCTCTATGGACTGCTTGGGTTGTGAGCTTTTAAATGCGAGTGTGCCTTGATTTATATGGGGTTTGATTCTTTGTAAGGGGAGTATTTTTTTAGGCATGTTTTATAGGTATGGTATGTAATGATACCTGACACTTGAATTGGGTCCATTTAGATTGTTCTGTTTTCTGTGAAGGAGGTAAATTAAAGAATCAAATCCAAGAAATGAAGTTATAATTAATATGCTTGCCGACAAACTGTATGACTTTTGTTATTTCTTCAAAAATATTGTTGTTGCCCTTACAATAAAAGAAGATAGTAAGTATAAAAAAAATTCATTTATTAAATTATCATTTTTGTGTCCAAGTATCCCACATTTTTAAGTGTTCGGTATTTTGATTCATAACCCAATCAGTAGAGCTTTGTGGAGTTGTGAATGTTACAGTAACCTGCAGATTTAGTGCATTATTCTGTCTAGCCTTGGATTATTCTTAATTTCTGATCAGGGATTTGTTAAGCAACATTCATCATCTTTCTCAGACAGCTCTTTGGCCATTACAGTAGCATTATAAAAAAAAAACTTGAGTATCTTTTAAGGTGATACGTTTCATTATTACTGTACGACACGTAGGCCATTGTCTCACAAATGGATTGTTTTGTCTCTACTCAGGTTGTGACAAATTAAAAAAACAAGCAATCATATTGATTAAAAGGAGCTTTATCATGGATAAGAGAGGCTAGGGTTCAGTATGCCGATAAGCCTACACATTCCCTTGGCGATCATAGGATTACAGGATTTGAAATGTCTCTAAAGTTCCGGAAATCTCTAATTTGGGATATCTTACTAATTATTGTTGATATGCAGGGGCATGACCCAAGTTCTTAGTTTTCTCCTTTGTCTCAAGTTTTGAAACTTAATCACAATGTAGATTTGAATACCTTTATTCAAGTTGTGACATGACCCGCCACATCTCTTAGCTTCTTGTTTTGTGATTTATTAGCGATGAGTTACACCATATATTTCAACCAAGTAAAACAAACCTCAGCAAAAAATAATAATAATAAATTGTGATTGTCACTCTAAACCTCTTTGAAACTCACACCATGCACCCCTGCCTAAAGCTCGGTTTTATTTCAATAGAAGATGGATTGGGCCATGGGGAATGGGAGGGGATTGAGTCCAGAAATCAAGAAGGTCTGTTGTTGGAGTAGACGACATGCAGGTTTTCAGTAAATGTCTGGTCTGCCTTCAGAACAATGGTGCTTGTCTCTGGGTGACACTAGACTGCTGTGTGCTTGTCTCTGACGGAGAGCTCATCACCTCCTGACCTCGCAGCCCAAAGCCTGTGACAGGCAGAGAGATGTACTGAAGATGTGCCTTGTCGTTCTGACCCACATAGCGGGCCACACAGCACTCTGGGACACATGGATCTGGTTCAAAGTGAGACCATGAAAGGGCCTTATTTTAGCTTCCACTGCTGCTCTCCTCGTCTTGATCTGTCTCGGTCTAGCATTCCTTTTTCCTCCTGTATTGTTCTCAGTTTATTTATAGCTTGGGTTATGCACTGAGCTAGTTTGGTTTTCGGCGTGCTGTATAAGGCCGAGGTTGCACTGAATGTGGGAATCCATACTGTAAAATATTGGCAGAGCTTCCACTTTTAGAGTCACAATGGAAATGCTCTGCTCTTAAAGATGCATGCTTTAACGCAGATGACAAATATGCATTTGAATTTTATTATGGAGGAAAGACATTATTGACCTGGACAGTACCTAATGCAAATTTAGAAGCACTTAGAAGGTAAATGGAGTAATATTTGTTCAAGAGCCAAGCCATGTCCTTGGACTATGAGCCTAATTAATGATTCATTGGTACAGTATAGTGATTCTTTGAGTGTTTCTAGGATTTCTTAGCTAATGTTGGTTGAGTCCCTTAAAGTCTCAAAGAGAAATATATAATGGTATTGGTATTTTAGTACTGAAGTAGCACCTGTGATAACTGGCATGCTCATTGTTTTTTTCAATTGTTGCCTTAATAATTACACTTTTGACTTTGTAAAAATTACATAAGTAGACATATAACTTTGTGTTTTCATGATCCAGGGTTAATGTAGTCCGAAAATTCATACTACTCTTCTTTCTCTGTCACAAAATGCTGTGTGGGTGCATTGTAAAAGCGGAAAGGCCTTGTATCTTCTGCTTTTATAATAACTCACAGCATTGAACATTAAATTTCAATACAATTACTGTCAGATTTCACATCGCAAGGTTCCTATTTTATAATGCGTCATCCACTTTTTGGAGGTCTTTGATGTTAGTTTGTAGAAGAATTCTACTAGTAACAATATATCACTATAAAACATTTGAGTTTAGTCTTATTACAGACCTTTTTCTATAACTCGCAATGTGTCAGAGGCCGAACAGCTGGAATTCCTCACCAGACCTTTACCTTGACCTCTGTTTACCTCACAGCAAGCATAACTCTAATCGAGACAACAGAAATGTTCATTAGAAGATGATAGAATTATAAACCTCCTGCTCTCCACCAAGTGACCCTGGGGGGTGAACTGCACTTCCCAAAAAATTAGGTCACACTGAACACATGGCCCTTGGTTTTGAACAGTCTGTTGAATGCAGATTGATGGCAAATCTTTGTGCTCGTGAGAAAGAAAATTATGTTTAGTTGTCCTTCCGTAATTGTAGTCCAACATTCAGTGTTTGTTTTAGTTCTACTGTAGATGAAGCTGTCTTGGTTTTTGCAAGTAAGTTCAGTGTTGTTTCAAGGAACAACTGTTAACTTTTATTCAGAGCAGATGCCTGACTGTTGCAGTTTTCCGTTTTCATTTCCTCTGTCATTTCTCTTCTCTGTAAACCCCTCGGGGACCTCTGTGGCTTGACGACTTCATTGGAGGTTATCGAAAACACTGCTGCAGGGCAAAGCAATCACTCCTCTGCTCCTTTTACTCAATCAACTGGACTTTTTTAGTTCAAGGACCTTTATTCAGCACTTCTAGAGTTTCATTTTCCACCCTAGGGTCCATTTATAATTTTAGTAAAAGTTGGGGTTTTCCATTGTGTGGCTTTTCGAATTAAATTATATTTTATTCATTCACTTGTCATGCTCTCGCACCTACAAGGCTGCAATACGTAAATGTCATTACTCTTAATTGGCTAACTTCCATGAAATGGCAGAGTTCAAGCTGTGCTATCATTTAAAAGGACATCTTATGTTGTTGAATATTATATGGCCGTTGATATTTAGATAACTTCTTAAAAGGTGAAGATCGCAATATAAAGGTCATATCTGTTGGAGAACCAATTCACATTATCGAACTCTAGACCTAATAAATGATTTAATGGGACAGCAATTATTTAAGCATTTCTAGGAGTTCTTGCCTAACGTGAGAGTCAGTCTTTAGAGTTACATAAATAAAAGAAATCATAAAAGAAAATTGTTAATTTATTATTTTTTTCCTTTAATTATTCACCAAATGCAGTTAAATGGCTACCAGCACATTGAATGTAAAAAACAGAATTAATACCTCTGGCACATACTAATCATTACGTTTGAACACAGGGAGTTCACTCTGTAAAGCAGTGTTTCTCAACTGGTGTGTCGCGACCCAAAAGTGGGTCGCGGGAACATTTTCAGTGGGTCGCGGAGTGTGTGGTCAAAAAAAACAACAAAAGTTTATTGTTGTTTATTGTTAAAAATTTAACTTGTTTTGCAAATACCTGACTTTATTTTGAAAGGTGGGACATAGAGCACGATCTTCGGGTAGCACTGTCTACCATCACTCCTGACTCTTATCTTAACTCTTATCACATCAGTAAAGCATATCAGTTATCTCATTATCTTCCCAAATTACTGTTAAGTGAAACATATGTTTATAATTGCTGTCATATTAGATGAAAAAATGGTTATGGATGTTTTAATCATTTTACTGTAATTTGCTGGTTTGTTCTGTTGAACAGGATCAGTGTTAATGTTTTATTAACAGTTCAATTTTGTTTATGGTAACAACCTTTCCTTTCCCTAAACACTGTTTACAGTGTTTGTTGTTTTTACTTTGTAATATTTCTATAATTTGATACATTTTGTTAAATGTCAGCAATAAAATATTGTTTATTTGTAAGTCTTGCTGATTTTCTCATGATTTTTTTTCACTACTTGTGTACGTTAACAAATAAATACAAATTAATTATAATTCCTAAAATTATATTACAGTTCCTAAAAATTTGGGTCGCGGCTTGATGACCATGTAAAAATGTGGGTCCCGTGGCCAAACCAGTTGAGAACCACTGCTGTAAAGTCTTTTAACCAACTACGCCAAGCAGTAGCAGCTAAGAAAAGGGCCATTAAGTCTGTGAAGTCTGTAAGTTTGTGAAGCTGCAGAGAAAGCTGCAAGATGCCTATGGATAAAGAGGGCTGATCCAAGCTGGGGTCTGATCAACTTCAGCTGGGCCACCTGGGTGAGGGTGTCTGATGTTGAAAGACCCGAAACCCCCACTGACCTCAGGATACATCACTGACGATGCGTCCCAGTGCATCTAGATGATGCATCTTGCACACTAATCATTACATTTCATGAAACGTATCTACGTATATTGTAAGAACCACAGGTTTTAATTCTGTTTGTGCCAGACAGTATAGCTGTCAGCTTCTTTAATCTGCAGCTGATGAGTAGGATTTATTGAATTGCATGATGACAAATAAATTAACAACAAATTTTTGTGTTTTCTTTTGACACACTTTAATGTTTGAAGTGAAGGACGATTTCAAACGAGCGTCAAGGAAGGCGCAGAGCTGACTTAAATGGTTATGTTTGGTTAATGAGAAGGCACGAGCTGCGTCGGTTGAGAAATTTGAACCAATGACCCGGACTTCATGTGACCAGAGTGAGAGATCCAGTAAACATTTTCCTCTCGTAAACAAATCGCCAACATCTCACCAGCTGGGACATCATTTTTTTAAATAGTGAGGCGGATATTACTTGACTTTTTTCAAATGTTTACAATACAAACATCTTTTTGTTATTAGATCATCACCTTCAGAAACATTTTCTTCTATTAATAGTTATTTTCCTCAAATAGTTGCAGCAGGCAGGACTCTGATTTCTGCTTTAATTGATTTTTTATGCATCTCTAAACCTGCAGATGGAAAACAGGGCACGCACTGATTCAGACCGCTCAGATGTCAAATGAAAGTCTTATGATGTTTACAATGGTTTGCAACAGCGAGAGTGCAGTAGTCATGAGAGGAGTCATCGGCTGAGTCTGTGTAACTGTGGGGATTTCTAAACCCATGATCAGTCGTTCTTTGGCTCCCAAACACCCAGAAGGCTCCATGTTGAGCCGTTGCCCTTTTTCCACTTCATCAAGGCAGCATGCATAACAAAGACCGTGCATGTGTGCCTCGTGGATGTGCTTCTTACTGTATTTAACTCCTGTCATGGCCATTACTAAGTGCTGCTGGGAAATGGAGCACAGGCTTTCAGGCAGTCATGTGATGGAGTCTGTCCATCAGCCGGGTTGCTCATACAGTTATCAAGCACATCACAGCAGCTAAGCTGATTATTCCTTCACTCAGTTCATGCACAATTAATGGACCCAGATTTTGAACCTCTTTGAGGTGCAGTTTATATTGTCGTCATTTCCTCTCATTTGGCTTTTCCTGGTGTATTTTCGGAATAGATTTGGTTTGGATTTTATACTGTCTACTGGATGCCCTGCGCACCACGGTTGAGCAGGGGAGGGCTGGCGGATGGTATTTTTAGAATCACTGTTTGACTGGCGCCCGTGTTTGTGAAATATGAATCCTGCAGAGATCTCAGGGAATGAGGTCCCCCTGGAGGCTGGAATCTTTGTCTTTCCATTAACTCTGACTAAGTGCTCTGCATGCCCACAATCACTTCAGGAAGTACACCGGTGAATGATGAAGCTGCTCAGTGATTGCTAGAGTAAGGCAACTAAAATACTCTATGCAAGTGTATAGATGCTTAGCCAACACATTGCTAGTACACACGTGACATGCTTAAGACAAATTCTTGCATTACTGTCACCTCAAATGGGGTGATAGTTTTTAAATGTCTTCAGTTGCATCTAATGGATTATTGAGATTCTCTTTTTGATTCCTTTCAAGCCGTTGACCGGCTGGTCAGGAAAACTTATCTTGGATCTTGTTGCATTGCGTTTCAATCCTGGTAACATTCTTGATTCATGTTAGTGTATTTTTACAATTTCATGATGGCGTGCACTGTGAAGCCATTAAAAAAATCCTTACTGCTAGGCCTGTCACAATAATCAATATATCGACTTATCGCACAATACATGTACATGACCTCAATAATTTTGGGTGATGCAATATATATCGCCCATACGTAAAAAACAATTCTTGCAACATTTGAGCTGATTGCACAACCTCTCTATCTCGATTGGAGGTGTCAGTGTCACTATGGTTAAAAAAACATATATTTTGATGTGGGTGCCTGACAACTGAAAATAGATCTGGTAGCAGGTATCACAGCCTCTGTTACTTTTTACCTTGCTTTATTTTTTTTGTTAACATTTATTATTATTATTTGTTTAGGATATGCGTTTTCACATTTTGAGTCTAATGCCTCATCATTAAATTATTTAAATGAATAAATTAAATTAAATATTCTTAAGAACAATATATAATGTGTTCTTTTGAAGAGTGTACTTTCGTTATGGTGCTAAAATATTGCCATTCTGGCATTATATAATGAGTGGCCTAAAAGGGTCTTAAAATGACAATAATATCGTTTATCGTGGTATATTTTGGTGCAATATATCATACAACAAAAAATAGATATCGTGACAGGCCTACTTACTGCATGTTTAATGTAGCTATTGCATAAGGGCTTATTTGTGAGAACAGCCTGCTTAAGGCTGATTTACTTCCGTGTTGATGGTCGCATACTCTTTGCTGTGGCTGGCGCTGATCCTGACGTTCACCTCTAAACACATTGCTATGGCACGTAGTGAAATCTCTGCGATTGGTCGGCTTTGTAGCGTTGATGAATGTAGACCGGGCTCAGAGTCTGGGAGAGGAGCAAGTATTTTGGAGTGAATATTTAACAAGTGTCGATTCCGAGGAGGAGCTCCAAGAGGATACTATTGGTTTGAGTTTATCTTATGATTAAAGTTGTTGGCCACCATGAGCGAGTTTGAGCTACTTGTACAGTAAGGTAGCATTACAGGTATTTCCGTTGTAAACAAAACACCAGTGAAGAAACTCGACACAGAGGAACACAGAAAGTGAAGGAAGTGTTGTTGCAGATCAACACAAACAGAACGCAGAAGTATGAATGCAAGGCAATGAAGGCATGTGCCGTGGGTTGCAGCAATCACGCGATGCAGAAGTATAATTCAGCCTTTATCGCCAATCTATGAATGGTTAGATAGCAAACATAAAACTATACTTTTCCTGACTCCCTGAGTTGTATATAAAAGCCTGTAAATTGATTTTTTAATGACTTCAGGCAGATTTGCCTGGAAAATGATAAAATTGTGACATTTGCTTGCCTTGGGTAACTATTAATGACACAGGTTTCTGAATTCTACAAGTTACCCCTTTAAAATTAACCTAATATTATTTTGTTCTCCAGACTCCTTTTAAAACTCTGCAATGCTTGAATCTGAGCTTTGCATGTGCCTCTCTAGAGCAATTGGCTTCAATGTTCACACTGCCAGTGTACTACCACCTTAATCTCTTACGTCAAAACCCGCACTTGTTGTTCACTTTGCAGCGCTTCTGGGTCAGCTGCCAAACATGAGGCCCAAAACAAGGTTTTGCAGTTTGGATCCCATTATTGTGGAAAAGTACTGTCACAGATATGGATTTGTGTTCCTAGAAACCAGGGCCTGGAGCCAGTTTTTTTTTCCCCCCTTTGCTTTTTTTTTTTTTTTGGCACAAGTTTGGACAGATGTGACATATTGCAGCACAAGCGTAACCGAGGATGTGGTCGTCACTCCATGATAGTGTCAGCCTTCTCTGTATAAGGATTAACTGTTTTATATGAGCATAAGATCGAGAAATGGATCAGCAGCATATGAAAAGCAGCTGTTTGTTCTGTAAACGTTTGGAAGTCCCCTGCTTAAGTGAACTTTAGCATGGACCGTCAGGCAGCGTTTTTAAAGATGTGTTCATGGCCTGATGCGAATCATTAGATCTGTAGCCTGACAGACACAGAGAGATGAGCAGCTGTCTGCACTCGGAGACCTAACACCTCCTCCTATTGCAGTGAAATTGAGCTTATGGAGGCCTCTGTGTTTTGCCAGTGCCCTGCAGCCGATTACAACAGAGCCTTAAAAGAAAACCCTTAATGATAACAACCATGCAATTATAAATACAGCCTTTCTAACTCTAGTAGTTTGTTGCAGTTGGGCAGCATGCTCATTCTGCTTGTTAAATATATAAAAAGCGACAGTAATTGTAATATTGTCTAGGGATGCAACAATTAACCGATTTCACTATTAACCAGGCTTTAATTGGTCAGGCTTAATTAATTGTAAACGCTTCTTAGCACCACATTTCTGCATGGAATAAAACTACTGCAACTAAACAAAGTTATGCCAACTGTGCGCTGGTTTAAAATTCTGAGTTTGTACACCAAGGATACTACGCATGCACACTGGATTAACTATGGTTGAGGCTATTAACTAAGGGCCATACACATATCGCATCTTTTGCATGCACAAGTTCGTTATTTTTTCCAATGGAGGCATACGACTTGTGCGCATGCAGTATCAAAGTCAAAGTCAGCTTTATTGTCAATTCAACCACATGCCCAGGACACACAGAGAATCAAAATTGCGTACTCTCAGACCCTAGGGGCCTAAGATATAATATTAATACATATTATATTAATAATATTAATGCATATAATATTAATAACATTGGGAGTGACGCATTCATGCCATTTGAAAGAATCCCATGAGTGCACCGTGAGTCACGTGACAAGAACTGACCAATCAGCTTCATACTATGTATAGAATATACATAAAAGAAGCAAAATGAAAATATCAAACAAGTTTGTAATATAGTTGATCAACTGTGCCTTTCAGACAGAGGTTTAGCAGTTTTTGACTACATTTGTTTTCTTTAAAAGAAAAATACTTAGCTAATATAGCTAATAGCAAATACTATTTTATGTATCTATTTATATATTTATTTATTTATTTATTTGTTTGTTTGTTTGTTTATTTATCTGTTTATTTGTTGTTCTGTCGTTTATTTTCAGTCTAAAAATATTACTTATGTTTAAATGCCAAAATCTTATTTTTTTTTCACTTAATTTTAATTCCAATGTGAAATGGACTATTCTTTGTTGTTGTTATTATTATTCGCTGTGCTATTTGGTTACTGAGCAGCAATATATAACATTTTAAAAGTTTTCATGTAATTTTCTAAACTCGTGGTGCATAATTTCTCTTACTATAAAACACATTTTACTGGACTGTCCTGCTTTAAATGATTCCAGAAGACTTTTTTATGAAATTAACTCTCTTAAGGATATTTTGAGCAAAGTGACACCAGAAAAGATTTTAGAAATTTTATAATGTAGTAACACAAAAAAAAAAAAATTAATTCATGTTTTCATTTGTTTGTTGATTTGTAATTGTATATTTATTATTGAAATGTTCCTGCCATGAAAATAGCCTTGGTTGCTGACATTGCATTAAATAAAAAATAAATAATAATGATCTAAACTCGTGGTGGTTTGAAATTTAATGGATGCATGATAACCGTGAAACCGTGATTATTTCACAGTCTATAATCGTACAACCGAAATCTATAATCGTTGCATCCCTAGTGTTGTCTCACTGACATCTTACAAATAGTTGGACTGCACATTTTACTTCCTTTTAAGACTTTGAATAGTACTAAATTTACTTCTTGACATGTCAGAGTGTTTTAGACAAACTGTTGTATATACAATAATTCAAAGTGGGGCTCTTCCTTTTTTTCTCACACTTGCTTATAGCTTCTCCTTTTTGAAATATATAAATCCGAGGGTGTACATGAAAAATATTATTATATATCCCTTTGATAGATTAAAAAAAAATATAGATATTTATTATTTCATGTATCAGAATGTTTAAAAATATGTTTAAATCTATAATAAATAAAGCAAACAATATGCTTATACATCAAACTATATACAGTACCATGAATTTATTTAACAGAGAATGCCTACCAAGGAGGGTAATAGCAATTTTTGAGTTATCCTGGAGGGTTACATTTTTATTTTTTAATTGTAAATGACAGAATTTGTTTGGTTGACGCAAGCTTTGTTTGTACTCGAGCATCGCCTGACCCATTGCGCACATGGTATCCATCCCAGAGTTCAGGAGCCTTTAGTTTTATCTCTAACTGTTGAGGTTCACCATTTGCCGAAGCCAACTCTTATCTCAAACGCTTTGATCTACCGTTTGCTCCATTCCCCACTGGCATTGCCTACGAGAATGCTATGCAACCCCCTAGCATGAGTCATGCCAATCCGTTTTATTTGCCTTTTTACAAATGCAAATCTTAGAGGTTATTCAAGTACGCTGTTATTCAGAGGCGACTCACAGCTGCCTCGTTCTCAGCCTGCTCTACATATTTGATCCACTGATTGAAACGACATTCATTTTGCTCTTACTACAAATTTAGCTGAGCCCTGTGATGTGGCTGCTTTGATCCAGTTTACGCCGCATCCATGAGCATTTGGGCGTCCTATAGTGCACCCACACAACTTCTGGAAAACACTATCAGGTGAAAGACTCCCATCTGCATTGATGCTGCCTGACAGGCCGAACACTATCTGTCCCATTGCCCTGTGAAAATAGCACTGCAGTAAAAAAGTCTCAGCCTTCTGAGAAAAACAGAACAGTAATTCAGTTTCAAGAGTTGGCATCATATCCATTATCATTATTGTATTAGCATTAGGCTTTTTTTCTGAGAAACGAGCAGGGGTGAGTTTTCTAGAAAGCTCGCTACTGTATCTGGTTACTGCAGTATTTTCTGGGTTGTTTACAGACCTGGGGGCACCATAGCCCCGGTTATCTCTATGCCAGGCCAGCGGTCCAGGCCGAGACTTAGTTTGTGTGTGTGAGAGACATTCGAGTAAACAGCTGATTGTTCACTGAACTGTCTGTGCACAAGGTCACATGACCGACTTAGCAGAACTAGAGATAAAAACTGAGCTGTTTGCCTGTGTGATAAGGACATGCATGTCATCGCTTCATCTCTTTCTTCCGCCCACATACCCTACCGTTTGGGTTTTAAACCAAATGTATCCATTTAAACATCATTTAAACATCATTTATCATCAAGTAAAATGGATATAAAATTAAAATGGGTGTATTATAGTTCTGACTTTGACCACTGAAAATGTATTTTCAGCTCACAGTCTTTTAAAATAAAATAATTTTTATATTAGGTTTGTATTCAAAAAGGTTATGTTAAATATTTTTATATAAATTATTTATTTTGTTTATTTATAGATATTTATATATCTGCATATGGGTAAAAAACATGGGGTCTGCATCAAATCACATTTTATCAAATGCACATTAAATCAAAGTACTTTAATTCTTGCACGTTCTGACCTATTACTATGCTATTACTATAGGATTGCAGCAAAGTATAAAGATTTGAAATGGCAATTAATTTATTTAAATATTTTAATATCAGAATTATTGTTAAATATGCCTGACAATATACTTTTGCTATATAAATTATTGCTCCGCTGAATGACATTTTCTTGAGAGTAAGATCCAGCAATAAATGATTGCCATTGTTTTATGCTCAAAAAAAAAAAAGAACTAAACTTGAAAAACGTTTGTGTTCTGATTAGCCAGTGGTCGGTATAAGATTCTGACGGTATGAAAACCTTGGATAAAAATATTTTCACGGTATGACGGTATTGTGATCACTGCTCTCAAACATCTAAAAAAATGTTATTCCTATTGAATACAAGGTAATATATTTTAAGAAACAATTCAAATGTTTTGGAACCGTAAACGTCAGGCTAAATAATTAAAATAAATCATTGACCTGCTGACTTAATTAGTTTACGAAACAGATTTCTTTACAGCTTGAAAAACCATCTTTGGATATCTTTATTTGCTTTGGATATAAAGTAAGTAAACCACTTCTAGGCATGGGACGATAACCGTTTTTAAGGTATATTGCGGTATGGAAAAGTCACGGTTTTCATACCGCCAAAATTTTCTGCTATACCGTTCCTGAGGTATGGGTGATATTTTTTATTTACATAATTTTTTTTAGTTTTTGTAAAGACATCAGTGTTTTTGAAAACAAATGAAGACCGCAGAAATCAATGCTTTATTTGAATTACTTAGCCTGACATGTTTACTGCTCCAAAATATTATAAATGTTTCTCAAAATAAAATATATTGTGTTCAAAAGGGAAAAAAGTTTTTTGTTTTTTAGCCAGATATTTAAAAAGAGCATATTTTAGAGCAGTAAACACAATACCGTCATACCGTGAAACCGTGATATTTTTATCCAAGGTTATCATACCGTCAGAATCTAATACCGGCCCATGCCTAGCCACTTCACTTTTCAGGTGCATAGCATATACAGCAGGATGCACATACGTAGCAGCATAGGATGGAATCATGGGCCGACCACTAGCTTTTGATTCTTTTTCTGCTGGAGATGCTGTTTTCCTAAAAAAATGTAATGAAATAATTATTTAAAACATGTTAAAAAAAACACCCATACCTTCGGAATGGTATAACATTGCAGTTTTAAAATCTTGACTTTTCCAAACCGCGGTAAACCTTGAAAACGGTTATCGTCCCATGCTTAGTTCTGATGCTTATTCATGAGAAAGCCTTATTCGTCTTTGACCTATATATTCATATATGCTTTTGATTTCCTTCTTCGATTGGTCAGTATTATATAGTTAATCCTACAGTTTGTGGTCTGCTTTAGCTGTTTACTCATGTAACCAAAACCTCAATTATTTGTATCAGATGACTGAAAGAGCACAAGCACCTGTGTTTTTATTTTGAGAAGCGAAGTGCTAAATGTGACGCTTGCGGTTTGCCAAGACAAGCATGCATGAGGTGTCAAAGTTAAACGCATCACTTCCCTTACTCTCTCTCTCACGCTCGCCCACTCGCTTGTTTATCCTTCCTGTGTCTTATCAGCACGAGTGAGTGCAAAATCTCCATTTAAGTCGCAATCAGTGTGTTTTATTTTTTCATTTTCTATTTGCTCCAGACATCAAGAGAGTCTAGCAAAGCTGCAACCCCGTGCATGCTGCAGAAGACCTCTTCCTTTGTCCGGCCTTATCAGCCATTGATTAGATTAGCTAAAGATGATGAGAGATAGGAGATAACATGGCTTATGTTCGCAGAGACCAGACTCAGATCCTGGTTTTCTTTTAAATTCGACCTCCAAATGTGCTCTGTGGGCCCCCAGTTATACTGTATGCAAGTACAAACATACTTCTAAACTCAGGCACCATTACACAACACCGTTTTCAATTAAAAATGGGAAAATTATTTAGAATTTTCAATTAAAATAAAATAATTTGTTTCAAATTTATTATTTTTTATTTTATTTTACCTTTTATCTTTCTGTAAACCACTAAATTGATTTGTGTGAAAATGGTACGTCATGCATTTTACGTGTAAAGTCAGTCATAGTGATAGATTAATGGTTTGTATTTGCCCATCCAAGCCATTTTTCTTCACAAAGCCACGTCAACATCTATTGGCCTGGCTTGCATAATGCAGTAACTATAGCAATTTTCATGGATTTTTAATACATCAGCTTAGGGCTGCACGATTCTGGCTAAAATGACAATCATGCATGACAACCATTTAGTTCATTTTGCTT
The DNA here is from genome assembly GCA_903798035.1 of Danio albolineatus. Taxonomy (NCBI): domain Eukaryota; kingdom Metazoa; phylum Chordata; class Actinopteri; order Cypriniformes; family Danionidae; genus Danio; species Danio albolineatus. Next base: position 7,375,661 of record CAIGQQ010002477.1, read on the forward strand.
GAAATCAGTGAAAATCACTATTTTCTCACGATTCTGTTGATGTAAAATCAAGGTTAATATGAGTAGGCTGTTATTATTGTTATTCTCAAACATGATAAAACAAACAACAATAATAATATTAGGCCTCTATGTAGGTCTACTGTTGGTTAAAATGTTAGATTTGTATATATAGACTTTGAATGGTGGACTTGAACAGACTTTAAATATGTCTTGTTTGTTAATTCACAGTAGTGATGACATCAGAATACAATCATTCATAATTCTAAAGTTCAATAATTATGTTTGAGACATATGCTTGTCATTTACAACATTATGACCATTTTTGTCACTGGTAAAATCAGACATTTGTCAATATCAGATTCCCTCCTGTAATATGTTCAACATTATATAGGCTAGAGTACTTATAGTGACACTGTTAAATATTTATTTTCATGCACAGCACTCTGTGTTCGCTATGAAAGAAAAAAAACATATCAAATGCTCGTCGTAATCATAACTGTATGCTAAATAGGATATGATCATTTAAATGATGTGTGCGCTTTCAGATGCACTTTCACTGCCGAGCGCGTCTCATGTCATGAAAAAAAAACTTGCATGGAAAATCATACTTCCCACGCAGCTTCCAAACGATCTCTCTGTGCAACAAACTGAACGTTATTTACAACTTTATTACCTGTTATTCACAGCCTATGCAGGTTCTGTTCACTAAAGTAGACTTAATTCGCAGGCACGTGTGCGTCTCGGTAGTCAACAAACAGTGCGTCAGCTCATGTGTGAATTCGCAGCTGCAAATACATCATTACATTAAGACAGAAATGACATTTTTGGGGGGAATTCTACTTCAGAAGTACTGTATGTGACACTTTTAACACCATTTGGAGGAGTCCATGTTGCTGAGCAACGTATATAAAGCAAAGTGAAGACTTGCGTCCGCCTTTACGCTTCTCTCCTGACCTTGAAAATATAATTGGCTGAATTAAAATCATGTGTAGGGTCGATTCGAGATCTTGATCAGTTTTTGATTAATCGGCAACAGGTAGTAAAAACACTTAATTTTGCTCCAAAAGTGTGGCATAGCTGCCATTAGCTTGAGCTATCTTTTGCAGTCATTTTTCACTTTCAAATCAAGTTGGAGATAAGAGAATCTTGCTGAGCAAGTTAGTTTAAGTCAGTTAAATGGTCTGCATGTTTATAGTAACTACCCTAATACCACCACAGTATGCAAGCATGCACTACAGGGATGCATTTTTGCAATGCACTGCAAAGCATTTGCAAGTGTGTGTTTTTCCGTCTTTCTCACTCTGATTTGTCAGCTTCTTCACACTTCCTTTCTACTCATGTTGCTCTGCACTCCGGTCAATAGTTTTTACACTTTCATTGCCCAATCTAGATCTGAATCCCCTTTCTCTCTCTCTCTCTCTCTCTCTCTCTCTCTCTCTCTCTCTCTCTCTCTCTCTCTCTCCACTCTTTCTACTGTCCTTTGGGATTAGTGGTACTTAATGGGTTGCAGATGCCTGCTGCTAGTACGGTTGTTAGTGCATTTGGGAAATGAATGACTGTCTGCATTAATGTGGAGAAAGAATGCCACCATCAGCATTCTCCAATGGCAGCACATCAATGACACAGAATAAACTAGTTGCAGATAGCCAGGGCGTCTATAGGTGTCCTAATGCACCGAACTCTTTCGTATAGCTTTTATGAAACGCATGATGCAACTGGCCGCTAGGTATGCAGGGCAACTCTTTCAGAGAATGGAATTAGTGCTCATGTAATGCTTATGATTTAAGCCCTGAGGTTGTGTAAAAGTAGGCCACAGAAAAGTAGCCTTTTTTTCCACAAAGTGCCACTGGATTAATTCATCACTGCATGGCGGCTGCCGGAGCAATCATAATAATGACTAATGATCAGGCTTGCGCACACTGTTTAAACTGCTGATAAGGGCTCAGCATGACCGGAAAGGAACTATGATGTCAACGCTTGAATACCCTCATGCACAGGGTGGTGCGTTCCATCCAAAAAGCCCTGTCTTCCTGACACTGTTGTGATTGGGCAGGTCATGCTCTCCTGGATCCAATATCAGAGAGGTTTTTTTGGATGGGTTAGGGAGTCAGGGCAGATGATGTAGTGTCGTTTTTCCATGACCGGTCATGTTGAACCTGTTACACCAAGCTTTTGCCTTTTTTTGTTTTGTGTGTGTGGTCCGTACAGGGATTAAGCACAGGATAAGAGCACCACTTTGTGTTTAAACTAGATGAGTCTTGTCCCCTCCTGTGCTTTATGCTTTGTCTATAGGGGCTCTTTTGGAGGTCTGGCAGGAATCTGGGGTTGGATTACAGTATTTACGGTTGAGTGGATTCTGGCTAGTTCCCACATGATCCGTAGCGGTTTAACATAAATCCATGGTGTCTAATTTAAGGCACATCTGTAATGCTTATCAATTCAGTGTTTTCATAAATGTTTTAAAATACAATAAATGTACATAAAGCATGTGGATTAAAGTTTCTTCTTTTTTTAATTTCTGATATTTCAGGATCGGAAGCTGTCCAGATCAGAGCGCCAGCGATTCAAGGAAGAGGCCGGCATGCTGAAAGGCCTGCAGCACCCAAACATTGTGCGCTTTTACGATTCATGGGAGTCGCCTTCCAAAGGGAGGAAGTGCATAGTGCTGGTGACGGAGCTCATGACATCAGGAACCCTGAAAACGTGAGTAGAAAGTGTTTACTCTCTTGTCATTTTTATTTTTTATAGCTCTTTTACAATTTAGATCGTGTCAAAGCTGCTTAACACAGAAGTTCTATTAGATTGAAACCGTGTCAGTCCAGTTTTCAGAGTTGAAGTTCAGTTCAGTTCAGTGTGGTTTGATTTTCACTGCTGAAAGTCCAAACAACGAAGAGCAAATTTATCAGTGCACATCTCCACAAGTGCCAAACCAAGCAAGTCAGCGACAGTGGCGAGGAACAAATTTCCCCAGATGCAAAAGTGAAGGGAAAAAACCTTGAGAGAAGCCAGGCTCACTTGGGCACAACCATTTCTCCTTTGGCCAAACTTCCTGTGCAGAGCTGCATGTTGGATTGTCCGTCATATTATTGTCTAATGAATGATACAGTACTTTTCCTAGTGTTGCACCATTAGGTAAATGGTCATCCTTTACTCACCCTGGTGTAGCTCGAATGCCTAATCTTTAAAGTAAAATATTATATATCCTGGTCATGTATGTAATTGAAGTAAACTAGTCTTTGAACATAATTGTCGGTTCATGGAATATCTTGATTTACCAAAATGGTGCACTTGTGTTATCATGTCAGAGTGAACCAAATAGTTTTGATTACCTTATTAATGTGTACCAGGATTTTGGTTAAATAATACATTCAATTTAGATTTGTTTTTCAAGGAACACTGTCATATACCAATGAGCATTGGAATATGTGACCTGTGTCACATGGGACCATTTGTTGATACTTTTGGATCTTTAAAAGTTTAATGCTCATCCCTATTCACAACCATTTGTATAGACTATTATACAATTTTGGCCTGAATGAAGGACATATGCAAATGGAACTACACCAGGGTGAGTAAACAATGACTGAATTTTATTTTTTCATTGACTATCCCACTTAAGTGAAGCGTTACCCTCTTTTTTTTTTGTTCTGTTGCTTTTGTAGTTTTTTTCGCAGTTCACGTCACCCACTGTGCTGAAAATTGTATTGTGGGACAGCATTCAAATGCAACAACAGGATGGCCTTTCGAATGAGCTTTTCACCAGCCCCATGTCCATCACCATCAGCAGACCATCCACAGAGGCTGTGATTATCCGTTACAAAACACAGTCACAATAGAGCGATTGAGTTTGAACCAGAGTTACCAGAGTGATCGCAGACCAACAGCGGCATGTCACCTCCATGTGAGACATGCATTGTGGGTGCTGAACCCTTTGTGGAGCTTTAGTCTGATAAAAACTACACGTTGGACCAGCAGCCCCCTCCTGTGGATGTGAGGACTCTGACACACACACTCAAAGTCATATAAGCCATGGTACCTGACTGTTAGGCAATATGAGGTCATTGCAAGTAACTTAATTGTAATATTATTATTAATAATTAAATAATAGGTTCTATGGCATAAAAATTGAATAGGCTTTCTTTGAAGCCTATGTAAAAATAATACTGGGAAAAAAGTATTGAGGCAAAATATTGAAAGTATAAAAGAGCAAGCAGATTGAATTATACAATATAATAGGTTTATTGAATAAATCAGTCAAAGTTTGGATTGCATTCATTGGTTTCCAGAACACTAAAGCATGAGTCCATCATCCTCATTGTCTCAGTCACGCACAATTAGTCAGATAACGCACTACAGGAGGAACACCACTGCTACCTCTAGGAGAGAGAAAGGCTGTGGGGGAGACATGGGGAAATAAGCCAAAAGGGAAAAAATGACAAATAGCCTTGCTTTGTGTTCATCACCCCTGGCATCCCAGCAATGTGTGGCGTTCTGCATGGCTGCTCCTCCACCACAAAGATAAACAACAATCAGGAGGTCAGGTAGAAACAGCGTTCCACAGACACGACCATGCCATGCCTAACCAGTCATTGTTATCATGTTTGTCACCAAAGACCAAGCTGTTCAGAGAGGGTGTCCCCCTGTATGTTTAAGCAATGCCGAGTGCAGACAATATTTTTATGTTAGGTTAACTGGGTTATCTAATTTTGACTCCTTTTCTAAATTATTGTTTTTGTGGGCAGCAAACATGCAGTAACTGCTAGGGCTGTCAAAAGTATTGACAATGGAAGGTACCAGTGTGCGGTACCTACGGACAGCATCCATTTTCCTTTAACATTTGAGTGCTGAACATTCGGTCCTTTCCTTTTGCATTATTTCACACAGCAGTAGCAGTATTATTATTTTACATCTGATCAAAAGTTATATTCGGAGGAGCTTCTGTGCTCCTGAACGCCATGTAGTACCTCAATAAATGACACTTTTTAATCTTTCTGTTGGGACGTTGTGAAGAATCCCATAAGTTGAGTCAATTGTTATCCTTTATAACACACCGTGCAAGATGAAATGATAAATTTCTGATCATAATTTTTGCATTCTAGTACATATCGTACATCGTATGTTGAGTCAGTTGTGCCAAAAAAAAGTCTGATCCTGAACCCTGACCCTAACCCTGAATTACAGCTTTGGTTCACCTTTTGAAGCTTCATAGTCGAGCATTTACATTTATGCATTTAGCAAACGCTTTTATCCAAAGCGACTTACGCTCCTGAACTGGAGCAGGGGGCCGCCTGCTGAGCAGTTTTGGGTTCGGTGCCTTGCTTAAGGGAATCACCTCAGCCGTGGTATTGAGGTGGATATTTGTTTACTCTCCACACCAACAATTCCTTCTGGTGCTGGGACTCGAGTCTGCGACCTTTAGATCCCAAGTCCTAACCATTAGGCCACGGCTGCCCTTTAGGAGAAAAACATGCATTAACAGACCCTTCAAGCATTGTTGCTCCATTACAGTTAAATCCGAAATCAAAAGAGTTTCAGGTCTTGGACTGTTTACAAAGTCAGAGACGGACTGTTTTGAATGACTTTACTGTTTTGGAAGTGTGGAGAGAGTTGTTGGTGTAGCTGGAGAACAGCCTGTTGAGGCTGTGTGGGAGCTGCTGGGTGTGTTGAGTGATGAGACTGTTTTGAATCAGGCTTTGTTGCTCGCACCCGCTTCGCCTCGGGACTTACCCTTGGCTCTGATCCCATCTGTCAGTCAGCTGGCACACTCCATCAAAGATGACCTGTACCACCACCCACCTCCGACTGCTGGGCGAAGCACTACTCATGCTCGCTTCAGTCTTACTAAGCAAACTACAGATGTTATCTGTTTACACAAAAACACCCGGCTAGCCATATCTCCTCTCACGCTGTCTTGGAAAACCAGTTATATTCCATCTGATCTGATGTTACTCAACCGTTTTTTTTATTTTACTATGAGAAGAGGAAAAGGAAGCGGAAAGAATTTGATTCATGAGTCACAATAAGAGTCATCCGTAAACATCTGTGAAATCAGTTATCCAATTCTTCTCTAGACAACCGCGTCACACCCTATAACCATTGAGTCAAGCGTGCTACTGTATATGTTAGGGATACTTCACCAAAAAATTTAATGTTGTCATAATTTACTCACTTCTTTAAAACCTATTTGACTTTCTTTGTTGAACACAAAATAAGATATTTTTAACAAATGTTACAAACCCCTTGATTTTATGTCGAGAGGGAAAGTGGGGTTTGACATTTAGATAATTAAAATAAATTCATACCAACAGTGAATAAAGTAACAAAGACAACTAAAGCAATACCAAAATGTGTGATTTTATTTACAATACCTAAAGTGAACAAAAACAACGAATGAATCAAAAATAAAGAAAAAGAAGGTAAGGCAAAAGTGTACTATTTACAATATATACAACACAAAAGACGGGAAAACAAGAGAGCTGGCAGAAGGGACATGGGCAGCGCTAAAGAAATGAAAAGAACAAAACCCAAACAATATCTAACTCCCCAGAAACATCTAACTAACTAAATATAATAAACAAAATAAATGCGAGTCTTCTGAGTCCTAACTATCTACTCTGTCTATCGAAAAAGTACAAGGGGTGGCGCTCGCCCCTAATCTAATGTATAGCTATACAAGAATAGTCCTACGTGTTGCAAGATGTATATCACATGACCTTCTTACCTGTCCGCTTCGTCCAAGCCTCGTAAATGCAGTGAATGAGAGATGGAATGTGAATGACGGATGGAAAACGTGCACACAGAAACAGGCAACAACGAAACACACAGTCAGATAGGGTTTTTCATTCTGTAACGCAACGCAATCAACACATAGACAAGAGGAAAACAAGAAGGAGAAGAGAAGGGCTGAACTGGGGTCTGGCGCGCTTTTATAACGGGAAGTCTTTGCCTATTGGACATGATGTCATTGTGACGCAACCGGGGATGAAATGATTGACGGATGAAGTGACCAATAGCGGGAACCGGAGAGTCTGATAGCAGATACGGGAGAACAGAGCGAGAGAAAGGTAGAAAACACAAAGCACAAAAAACACAAATACGTAACAACAAAGCTTAAAAACTGTAGACTTTGCCAACCATTAAAGTCAATTGTTGCAGACTTTCACAGTTTGTGGTCTAAGCGCCAAAGGTTTGAAACCACACAAGAGTGAGTAAATAATGAGTAAAATATAATGTTTGAGTGAACTATCCCTTTAAGTTTTGCTTGTGCCCATCTTCACCTAGGGCATTATGGGATAAAGGGTACCCAGCTCCCACTGTATTGGTGCCTGAACTGAGTAGATTGTTGTAATGAGGATTACAAGGCCAAATCCTGGCTGTGGCTCAGCTCCAAGATTTGATTAGGCCAAGCTAATCTAACGAAAGTGCTGTACCACCGTCTTCACATGCTGTTGTCCTCTCTTTCATCTGGGACTACTGCTGTGTCATAGAAGAGAATGCAACTATCCATATGGATGCTTCCAGACCCATCTTTGTGTAATCGTTTAATTCCGCCTGATCCTCATTTGCAGTAAACTGATCTAATTGGGCTGGGGGCACCAGCAGTGCGAAAGTTAAGATGTAAAGAGACTACGATACAACTTGCGCACTACTAAATAGCTTTGTGTTGCACCACTGAATTTAGTTTAGACCTAACTCTACATTCTAGCTAGATATTTATGGCAGCCCCTGCTCATGTTTAACACTAGAAAAGAAATTACAGTGAGATAAGTTTACAATCATGAGCTCACAATGAGAATGAAGAAGCTCTCAGTTCCTTCATCTCCCTTTGCTCAGATTTTTTCATCTATTTGTTTTTTAATGTCGTGACAGGTCGCATTTTTTTCTGCTTTGTGAAAGAAGAAATTAACTTTCTTTCAAGGAATGCTCTGTGTTATTTGTTTACATCAATTAAAATGAGAATTTATTCTTGACTTCTCTTCCTGCTCTTTCATGTAGGGCTGCACAATATATCTTTTCAGCATCAATATCGCAATGTGTACATCCGCAATAGTCACATCGCAGCATATGCAATGTTGAATTGGGATTATATTTGACCATAAACCGCCTTTTAGAATATGCTGTCGTTAGGGATTTTATCATAATGGAGCGAAAGTTTGTTATTTGCATATGTTTCTAAGACATGTGACTGTATGTGCATATCAAGAGAGTTCAAAGCATCCAGGTTCAAGAAAGTGTACCATTTGAAACTTTAACAAAATATATTTTATTGAATTATTTATGCAATGAAGACTACGCAGTGGTATTTTTCATTTGATTACTCAATATCTTTACCTTAATTGTTACCAAACAGAGCTATTTAAGTCATCTGGTGAAATTCCATTTATGTCGCAATATATATTGCAGAAAAACAAAACATCACAATGCCAGATTTTTCCAATATCGTGCAGCCTGACCTTCACGTGTAGGCTATTAAAACTATTTTAATGTTTAATGTTTTGTTTAACCATTAAGTGCATCATTTATTATTGATTGACTGCAGTGTAATGTACAATAACAATTTAATTTGTCCCCGGCACCTTTTCATTGGACAGTTGTGTCACTATATGTCATGGCTTTCTTGGAGCAACATATATAAATGCGGAATTATATTAGCTATTTAGCGATTTCAAGACTTCTAATTGGATATTGCATCATTCACTGTGACTATGCATGACTTGAAATGCATGAAGAGCTTACGCCTACTAACTACATTCTGCCTTAAGAGTATGTGGTGCAACTAAAGTAAGAACAAGTTTAGAGACAAACTAGCTAGTAGATTCTAAGCCTCTAATGTGAACTTTACAGTTTAAGCAAGAACTTACGACCAACTGGTGCAACCCTACCCTGTGTAGTACAGCGATTTCTCACTGTCTGCATGGTCTAAGTAGGCTTGATAAAGCTCATATCATCTTCTGTTTATACATCTGCTGTTTGTTTTCATTCTGTCAAGGTCTTAGTATCCTTGTGGTTGCCCAATGAAGAACATTGGCATAATTGTCCAATCTTTTTGTTCCCCAGATATCTGAAGCGCTTCAAGGTGATGAAGATAAAAGTGTTGCGAAGCTGGTGCCGACAAATCCTGAAGGGCCTGCACTTTCTGCACACCAGGGCTCCACCAATCATCCACCGGGACCTGAAGTGTGACAACATCTTCATCACCGGACCCACCGGCTCGGTTAAGATCGGTGATCTGGGCTTGGCCACCCTCAAGCGCTCTTCGTTCGCTAAGAGCGTCATAGGTACGACCCAGCACTAGAACTTTCTCGCTTTCCCCACCTCCCAAGCCAGTTCACCGTATGCCATCCGAAATATGTGTCAAGTCACTGCTTGTTTTAATGATGAGGTGAAATCGGGAAGGTGGGGCATTTGCTATCACTTATGTGGAGAAATGTAAGGCATGCTGTAGCTCTTAGCTACACTGTTCACCTTAGATCACAGTTTTCCAGGCAGCCAAGGGCACTGGGTTTAATTTGGGGTGGAGACCGGGGGAAAACCAGAGGAGAACTTCTTGTAAATTGGGGGAACACCTTCAGATCCTGCTGTTTCCCACCTGAAACTAATTGGCCTATAAATGCACTTTAAGTTTCCATAAAGTTTGGGGTGTTTGGGGTAATAACTGCTTTTAGAGTAACAACAAAGCCTCATGCTTTTGTTAGTTTGATAGCTGCTGGGTTCTTTCACACACAATATTAACCGAATAATCACTTTGGTCTGGAACCTGTGGTCTGATTATTGCAGTCCTAGAGATTCTCTTGCTGTCAGTAATATCTTAACATCTTTTTCCAAAGGTTTTCCTGATTGGCTCATCAGATTTTTCCCCCCCTCGTTCGTCTTTTCAGATGGCTTAGATAATGCCGTATATATTCTGTCTCTCTGTTTCCTTTTTTCTTTTCTTTTTAGTAGTTTTTTTTTCTGGTTTTGAGAATTGTTTCCTTTAAACTGTAGGGCTATAATCTCAGCTGGTCTCACTCCACTGTATGGATTATTTAATGTCCTGCAGTTCAGACAGTAAGTATGCTAAAAATGGCGAGTAAGTGGTAAGTCAACAAGCCAACCTCTGCCCAAAAAATGGAATATTTCAAACATGAATCGATATTGTAACTCGTTTTTCTGTGCGAGGCCTTTTAACGCGGCTAGTGCACAACAGTTTCTCCGCTCACTAGCTATGGCCTTGCTCTATGCTTTCACCTGCTTAACCTTCTCTCATTACAGGCTGGTCGAAAGGTGAGTCGGTCATGTGTTTTCCATAACTGTGTTGTTTACATGGATCAAGTTCCATAGCTAGTCGCCCACTGCTGTCCGGTTCCACGTTTAACGTGTTGTAAAGATAAACACTGTTCTGGAGCCAACCAGGCAGCTCTAAAAGTAACCTGCACCAATGTGCACGTGCGTCTGGCTGGAATCGACTTCCTGTTTGCATAGTAACGCTTGGCTGCTTTGTGCACTAGTCAGATCTGAAGGCCTTGCAGAGAAAAACTGGATTTTTTCACTGCTTAATAACTGAGGCCGGTTTTCCCCCTTCCTCTTTTTTTTTGTTTTATTTTTTATCTCCATATCTTTTGCTCCCCCTCTTTCTGTCCTCTCAGGGCCGTACGGAGCAACAGTGTCCTCCTCCTCTCTCCCTTCCTCCCCCCGGCCCTGCTGGGGTGAGTAGAGATCTCAGGCACTGAGAGTTCTGAATGGTTCTTTTGATTTAAGGTACCCCTGAGTTCATGGCGCCTGAGATGTACGAGGAAAAATACGACGAGTCGGTGGATGTGTACGCCTTCGGGATGTGCATGCTGGAGATGGCTACCTCTGAGTACCCGTACTCCGAGTGTCAAAACCCTGCTCAAATCTATCGCAGAGTCACCAGCGTGAGTACCCTCGCCACCCCTTTCACTTCGGGCATCTCGCTCGCTGTAATCTTCGCCCGCTCTGTCATTACACCTACACATACCTCAGGCCTCTGCTTATGAAATAATGCCATAAAAGAAGCTTGTTCTGTTATGCACTTCCCACAGCTGGGGGCGTCACACTATATTTGAGATTATGTAAGCAAATTACATCTGGCAAGCAAATGCATGGTTTCGTTTGACTAGGAGTTGCTTTTATGGCTAAAATTGATGTCTGTATATTTATAAAGCTTTAGGAAAAATGATCGGTTCTCTGGATTTGCCATTTAATAGGTGCATCTTTTAGAGAAATGGTTTTATGAAATGATGTATAAGCTACTGATTATTTGTGGGCAAGTTTTCAAATAAGGATGCTATCGTTTAGATCTTCTTTCTTTGTAAGTTAAGGCCGTGATTTAAGTTTTCACTTCTCACAGTGCTGTATTTAAAATTCATAAACATAATATTTTATACTGACCCATTTTCATGAAATTGTAAATATCAATTGGAACTTATATAATAATAATAATAATAATAATAATAATAATAATAGTAATTGGATAGTAAATGTAATGGGCATAATACCCATTAAAAATGTAATTACAATAATTTTCTTGCAGTTATTTTTCCCTGGAAATAGAATAAAAACAGTAAATATTGCAGTTGAAAGTATGCATTTCCTATTTTATTCTGTTTTAAAATTTCACATATTTCTGCTTAACAAAGCTGAAGAAAAACATTCTCTAGTGTCATATGATTCTTTAATCCTTTCAAATTATACACTGTAATAAAATGATTTGTGCTCAGGAAACATTTATGATTATTAATGTTAGTAATGTTAAGTAAAATGTTTTTATGAAATATTTTCTTAGCTACTGATAATGTGTGTGCAAATTTTCAAAGAAGGATGACTAGGAGTTGGTTGTATGACTCAGTTAGATGTCTATATAATTATAAAGCTTTAGGAAAATAATTGGTTCGGGATTTGCAATCTAATAGGTGCATCTTTTGAGTGAAATGTTTTTCTGAAATATTTTGTAAGCTACTAATATTTTGTGTGCAAATTTTCGAATAAGGATGTTATCGTTTAGATAATTTCTTCGTAATTAAAGGCAGTAATTTAAGTTTTTACTTTTTACAGTGCAGTATTTAAGATCTGTAAACATGGTATTTTATACTGACCCATGAAAGTGTAAATATTAATTGTAACCTATATAGTAATAATAATAATAATAATAATAATAATTGGACAATGAGTGTAATGGGCATAATACCCATTAAAAAAATTAAAAGTACAATAATTTTCTTGCAGTTATTTTTCCCTAGAAGTAGCATAAAAACTAACAAATATTGCAGTTGAGAGCATTTCCTTTATTATTCTATTTTAAAATTTCATGTTAAAAAAAAAAAACATGGATGTTTTAGAAACCAAAGCTACTACATTTCAATTTATCTGGGCTTTGATGAATGGAATAGAGATAAAAGTATCAGGTATCTGTGCAATGACTATTAGAAACAAAACAGAAAGCTACAGAATTAGAAATGTTAGACAAAAAAACTGAATGACTAACATAAACTGCGTAAACTATGATTGAATGAATAGAAATGATAGAAGTATCAATTCTTTTTAAACGAATGTCCTTTATTATTAAGTCTTCAAGATCTTCATTTTGGCCAATTTGCTCATTAATCCCAATTTTATCCCAGACCCACCAAGAAAGAAGTAATTGTCCAAAAATAAAACAGTCGGATATCTGAACATGTCTCTTTTTTTTCCTTTGCCAGCCGCAATAAAAAAGTAGCTTTGATTAAATCAGCTTTATAGCAGTCACTGATATCAGCTTGTGGTGCGTCATGTGTTGACTTTCCATGAAGTCATTCTCTGGCGCAAACAATCGCCTTCTGCAGCTTTAATGTTTTTTTTTGTTTCATGTTTGACAGAAACGGTTCTGTTTGAACTCAAAATATTCCACAATATGTTTTTTTCTTTTCTTTCTCGATTCCTCCATGATTTATTTCCAACCTCTTTTAAGCCATTGTGCTGCAATAATCATCATTGAATTTAATTCACCATCTATTCCTGGACATACAATGTTGTTTTTGAGGACAATCGAGGTGAATGTCCCTGAGAGTTATGCCTATATATGAATCCAAGACCATTGTTGGCTGGATGGAAAAGGCCAGTCATGTTGCTGCGGTTTTATAAATTGAATCAGTTTTTCCCCCTCCATGTCCTTTATTATCTTTCGCAGAAAGGAGAAAGAGTGGAATTGTGAGACAGTAATGAGCTTTATTTTTCTCATTTAAGTCAATAGGCTGATCATATGATGCTAGAGGTTGAAAATATGATCAGTAGAAGCCGAAAAACAACTGGCTGAAGATTGTGGTAAGCCAGTGAGAAGCTCACCAGTAGGGAGCAGTACAGATTCACCATGCCGAATCAAGTGTGTTTTGGGGTTTCTTGCTGGTTTTAGTGTAAATTTGGACTGTATACACATTTTAGAGCAACTTTGGAGAAAGAAGATGTCCTAAAAGCTCGTAGAAGAGTTTTGTTAAGTCAGCAAATCTTGATTATTTGGGTTTTATACCTTCCCACCTGTTAGCTTTAGAAACTGTAAGGCACATCCTACATTTGCCCACTCTGTCTCTCTGAAAAGCTGGCGTCCACTCCGCCTGAAGGCTTTTTAATCTCATGAAATCCTATCGCAGAGGCACAACAGTTCACTGAGAGACGCAATTTAAGCTTTACGCAATCAGAAAAGCACTCAGCTCAGTGGACCCAAGGGTTGCCCTCATAGACAACCAGATGTGGGACGTCTCCCATCTCGGCCCCCCTCCGAGCAAATGCTTTCATTACAATGAAGCGGCTCTCTATTGAAGCATCTGTAATGTGAAAGCAGTGAGAATGGTGTGATTTGAGCCCGAGCGGTCATGGAGTTGGAGTTCCACTGGTCAGGTCTTCTTCCCTTTCATTATAGTGGTGATTAAGCTAAAGAAAGGCTTTTTGGAGGTGGGAAGTGAGTAGCGCTGCTGCAACCGGACAGAGTGTTCCCACTTGAAAATTGCTTCACGACAAAAGGCATCGTGGTTTAAAATCACGTATTGTCTGGGAATGTGCTGCTGCCAGGTATTACTGTGCACATCGCTTATCAGGCTTCATTACAACATGAATGGTACTTTAGAATTGTGCAGCTTGTTGAGGAGAGATTTAACAGAAGATATCAATCAGTATGTTTACATGAACACCGATAATCTGATTTTAATATGATTAAGACAATACTCTGATTAAGAGTCTACCATGTAAACAGAGATTTTTGATGACCTTAGTCCGACAAAAGTCATAATCGAACTAAACTGTTATCAAATTAAGACATGTGGAGTATGCCGATTTTAGTCACTTTATTGAAGTGCAGTACAGACATGTAAACACCGATCAAACTAATACAATCGGGTAGGATTTTCGCCACATTTTGCAACAGTATAGTCTATACCAGGGGTGTCCAGACTCGGTCCTGGAGGGCCGGTGTCCTGCAAAGTTTAGTTCCAACCCCAATCAGACACACCTGGGCTAGCTAATCAAACTCTTAAGCTGCCTTTCCACTGCACACGACAGACCGGAAGTCATTCATTTCCAATGAAGAGTAGTCCGGGAGCTGCATGGAGTTCCGATCATCTCCGTATGCGGAAAATTCAGATCCGATTTGAGCCGCGGATCCGTTGAAATATTTGAACTCCTGCGACTAGACCGTATGCGACCGGCCGACCGGAAGTGTATTCAGTGTTGTCCAAGCAGGTCCGTGCGCGTGAGATGAGAAATAGGGGTTTTTCGTTATTTTTTTGAATCAGTAAAAGTCTGTATTAAAAAAAAAACATTTCTATTCATAAATGAGTAATAAAAATATTATTATAGACATTTTTAGCGGCCTATGAGTTTCAGTATTCATTTATACATTCATTCATTCAACCATGGTGAACACACAGAGAATAAAGGCTCTTGCTCTTGCACTCCTATTTCGGACACCGCGAGAGTCCTTTATTTCGGACACTGCGAGAATCAGCATCTCCCCCATAGTGCCCGACAACACTGAAAATACTGTGCGACTGCCACAAGGGGGCGATTCCGACAGTCGTGTCCAAATGTCGTGTGCAGTGGAAAGGCGGCTTTACTAGGCTTTCTAGAAACATCCTTGCAGGTGTGTTAAGGCAAGTTGGAGCTAAAATCTGCAGGACACCGGCCCTCAAGGACCGAGTTTGAACACCCAGACTCACAGCTCATGGCTGTTTGACTCTATTCTCTGCACCGATAGAGTCAATGTTCCTAAATGAAAGTGAAAGTGCAAAGCTGCAGTTAAAGTCAACAAATTAAGAACGAAACAACCAAAATTACATGAAACTGCAGAGGAAATATGGATAGTGTGGTGACGCAATGACGCTAATCGAATTATGTGCTATAACATGTAAAACAAGATCATGAAAGGAACATTTAAGAAGCAACTGATGTAAACACCTTAATCATATTATTGTGTTATTTAGATTAGGGGAAATAATTTGATTACTGATGTCCTTGTAAATGTAGTCAATGACAAAGCAGTCAAAAAGAACTTATTGTAAGCATGGACCAGAGTATTCCTGAGACCGGGTTGGAATAAAATCTCCCGTATAGTGATTACTGCTCTAAAATATGTTCTTTTTAGATGTCTGGGTAAAAAAACAAGAATGTTTTCCCTATTGAACACAATATGTTTTCTTTTAAGAAACATCTAAAGTAGTTTAGAACAGTAGCGTTTGATGTTAAGGGTCTTTTTTCTGCTGGAGATATTGTTGCATTAAAAATCTAAATAAAATAGTTACATATAAAAAAATAACTTGCATATACCGTAGAATCTGTACTGTATAACAGAAAATGTTGACTTTTTTAAAACCTTGAGCTTTCCTAAACCTTGAAACTGTTCATCATCTTATTCTTAGACTGCATCAACTGTAAATTTAAGATGTGCCGCTGAAAGAGTTCAGCCAGAAAATAGTACTTATGAATGGTAACCCAAAGTCAAAGTTGAAGATTGCTTTTGTTCCTTTTTTGTTCCAATCCACCTACCAGCTGTTCCAGGAGCCTTCCTCACTCCTTCCCTCTCTCTCTGTGCTTTGTTAAATGCAAAATGATTGCTTGTAATTTTCCGCCTTTGTTAACTGGTATTGGGAGTTAGGGAACAGCATGTATCTGGCTTTAGGGGACCCATTCACAGCGTCCCTAACAAGCCTTTTAAATCACCTTGTTATCGGAATACTTTGCCGTTCTGGCTTAATTCTGTTAGATGCTCCGTCATCGGTAACTTTGTTTGGCAGTGGAATTTGAGGGGGGTTACAGACTTATATAAGTAGGTAATGCTGAGACAGGGAGAGCAATAGTTCAGGCAGACCACTCTGTAAAGCAACACAGTGTTCCAGGATTTCACCTGTAAGTTTTCTCGCATGCTTTTGTGTGTGTGTGTGTGAGTGTGTGTCTGTCTGAGATGGTTTTGACAGCATAAATCTATGGATGTTAAATGATTTTGAACGGGCATGTAAAATTTGGTAAAAATAGCAGAATGGCTTTATTCAGTATGAATGATTTGTAGGATGTTGGCTTTATTGCAACTTGAGTTTATTTCTGTTGTTTTTCAGGGCTAGATCTAATTGGATCAAGTGTTGCATTGCTGTAAACCTGCTCGGACTTTTGTAGATGAAGTGAAATTAAATCAAAGTTAGTAATAATTTAGCACTAAGGTGATAAACATCTGGCTAGTGTTGCTAAACAACTTATGCAAATTGTAAATTCTACAGTATTTAATAATACAATTAGCTTTTTGTAGCTCTATCAAAATATAAACACTTCAGTTATGTTTATATTTGTGTGTGTGTGTATCACACTTCAGTGATTTTCGAGTGAAATAGCTGAATAATTTAATAATTACATATTTTGTCATTGTACTAACGGCAAAAGAAATGCATAACATATCCTCTTGGAAATAATAACAACAATCACAACAACAATAATAATAATAATAATAATAATAACAAAAATAATAATAATAACAAAAATAATAATAACCTAATAACAATAATAATAGTAATAATAATAATAATAACAATAATAATAATAATAATAATAAGTCCTTACATTTATATAGTGCTTTTCTGGACAACTGTGTTTTATATGTTTTAGGATGGGCTTGAGTAAAAAGATACTACAATGAAATTATGTTATTGACGATAATGGTATGTTTAATGTATGTTAAAAAAGAGTGAACATGCATTGCTACCAGTTCTGGATTCCTCAGAGCGGTCTGAGCACTTTACACATTTTTGGGGGGGTGGATAATGTTGGTATATTGCACATTCTGCTATTTGCCATCCTGGTATGAATATGTAGCGTTCCCAGTGACTGAGTTGTAAATAACATGTTGGGTTACTGAAGTATCAGGTTAAAATAATCTGTATCTGGAATGTCATGGATGTACAGTATCATATTCACTATGAACCAAACCACATTAAGACTTCATGCAATCAATAAAAATAAACAGTTATTAATGTGCGTGCTATGGCGGATATTGCTATTGCTATATTTGAAGTTGGAGATTTGAATAAGCTTTTAACCTTCAGTGTTAATTTTTTACTCATCTTTTTCCATTTGTGGGAATGTATATTATGTCAATGTGTGTGGTTTGTTGAGGAATCGATCAGATGATTTTCCACCTAGAAGACATTTAGTATGTAGTTTCAGTGAGTCCCTGTGGAATGAGATTTCTCTCACAGCACAGAAGACATGTTGATCTAATGCTCTTTTGTGTTCTTACCCCACAGGGAGTTAAACCTGGCAGTTTCGACAAGGTAGCCATTCCAGAAGTGAAAGAGATCATCGAGGGATGTATTCGGCAAAACAAAGATGAAAGGTAACTACTGTACACACACCCACGCCACACTCACAGAACTCATTCATCTAGTCATACTCCAGTTCTCCACGACATGTGCCGTGTGCCTGCCTGCAGATGAGGTGAATCCGTGCTGATGTGCGGGTATATCACTGACTCTTGGTCGTCTTATGTGGAATATACACAGTAGCAAGAGATAAGCATTTTCCCACACGCTTGTCTTGATAAAATTCCAGCAACGAGGCTCTTAGTGATGCAGATCTGTGATCACACCAAGCCAAGAGTGAAGAGAGCATCCTCATGCTATTACCATACTGTCTCTTGTTAAACATCCAGTATTGCATTTGGTGTTTTAGCTTAAATATAATGGATATCTATTTAAAGGGATGAAACCGATGCTATTTGTTTTGCTTCAGTGCATGATAAAAATGACAGAAAATTGCTGTGTTGAGCGTAACGTGAGACAATGTCTGATGTTCTGCTGATGAAGCTCTGGAAAAGCTGATGTCTACTGCCATCCAACAGAGACTGCTTGAAATTGTTTTCCTCACGAGTGGCCGATGTCTGCATAAGTGGATATGCAATGTTATTATTTTACCCTCATATCAATCGTTCCATGCAAGGCTCAGCTTTTACGTCCTCAGTGGTTTGATTTGCTGTTGTGTGCCGATTCATGTTAAATATTCATTATTCTCGTTGTTCATAAATTCCCTCTCATGCATTCTGTTGTTTTGATGAGGGCTTTGAGTGGAGGAGTGCAAATGTTTTTGTGAAATAGATGCCACGTCTTCATTGAATGGCGGCGCATTATCAAACTTCTCCTATTGGGAAAGTCTGGAGAATCCTGAAACCCATTAAAAGTCAATTTGATCATGGGACAATCAAATTCAAGGCCTCGGGTCCTCAATATTTCCAATTTATTTGACTTGGCTTTACCAGTCCTGAATCAACTGCATTCAGTCACTATTTTATTACTCAGTCCAAATCATTTTAAATGTGAGGAGGATCTTTGTCTGCTTCTAGATTAATTTCATTGATTGAATGAAGTCTCGTTTTGCTTGTGATGTGAATTTGGCCTTTTCCTCAACAGATACGCCATTAAAGACCTTCTGAACCATGCCTTCTTCCAAGAGGAGACCGGGGTGCGGGTGGAACTGGCTGAGGAAGACGATGGGGAGATGATCGCCATCAAACTCTGGTTGCGCATTGAAGACGTCAAGAAGCTGAAAGGCAAATACAAAGACAACGAAGCCATCGAGTTCTCCTTCGACCTCCATCGGGACGTGCCAGACGATGTGGCTCAGGAAATGGTAGGTTTATTAACATTTCTCTATATATGACTGTTATAAATAATATTAATCATTTACTTATCTTAATATTATTTGGTTCTCTTCTGATTTATTTAATTTATTGGGTATTGAAGATTGTAAAAGGATGGGTTGGTGAGATTTTGGGTGTAGTAGAGTATTGGTGTGTTTAATTGTTTGCTTGCTTTTTGTAAGTTGTCAAGTCTTTATCGGACCCCTTGAAAATGAGATATCGCCTCTCAAGGGCTTATCCTTTAAATAAATTTCTGTAGCAATTGTTTTGAAGCTGCACATGGCCTTGGTAACCTCTGCTGTGTTGAAACGCAGGTCGAGTCGGGTTATGTTTGCGAGGGTGACCACAAAACCATGGCCAAGGCCATCAGGGACCGCGTGTCGCTGATCTCCCGCAAACGAGAACAACGACAGCAGGTGCGAGCCGAGCAAGAGAAACGCAAGCAGGAGGAAGAGCAGAAACCGTTATCCAGCGAGTCTATAAAGAACGTGGCCGGAGCTCAAGGAACGCAAGGTTCTCTACAGAGTCAGTGTAGTTCCCAGCCTCCAACTCCCGGCCTGGTACAACCCGAGTGTGAGGAGCCTGATGCAGATCTGCAACATCAATACATGCAAAGTGGAATAACCTGTAAGTGTTCTGTAATTGTTTGCTTGTTTTTTGTTGCATCTCAAGGGGATTTTATCCTTTAAATACATTTTTGTAAAGTACAGAACAACCCATCATAATTGATCTAGCTACAAAAATCTCATATCATGATACAAGTCATCTCATACCCTGATAATGATATAATATATCACAATATCGCAGTACTGTTTCTGTAAATTCATTCATTCATACATTTTCTTGTCGGCTTAGTCCCTTTATTAATCTGGGGTCGCCACAGCGGAATGAACCGCCAACTTATCCAGCATATTTTTTACGCAGCGGATGCCCTTCCAGCTGCAACCCATCTCTGGGAAATCTGTAACTTCAGTCAATTCATAATTTATATATACTGACCACATGGAAAGGATGTACTCATTCTTATGTGATCATATTTCTTACTTTATTTGTTTATTAACGTCAGGGCAAATGTTTGATTAAAAATGTAGACATATAAATATAATTTAAAACACTTTATAAAGACAAATAATTACAGATACAACATAGAAATTAACCAAATATTGCTAAATGTAAACGTTGTACTTTCAGGATTGCAGTTTGGTTCCTGTCTGCATTCCGTAATGCCGTGTAATATGTGTAATATGTAATATGCCGTGTATTCGGTGACACCACAAAATAAACAACAGAGCATAATATGAAATGATAGACGTTTTATTTTGTCCGTACGATGTATACTGTATCGTCATATTGCACAACCATAGATCTATCTTTCTTTATATATTATTAATCTCATATCTTTCTCCAGTGGCTGACGGGACGTTTGACAGTGGTCACGGTTCATCAGTGTTCTCAGAACCTCACCTCAGCCAGCTAAACATGTCGTATAGTTCTCCTGTAACATCCCAACAACAGCAGGTCCCAGGACAGGGCACCTACGCTCCCAGCTCTCAAGCTCCCCAACAGCACACCGCATATCCCCAGCAGCCCATGGTAAGTC
This sequence comes from Danio albolineatus, assembly GCA_903798035.1. Lineage (NCBI taxonomy): Eukaryota > Metazoa > Chordata > Actinopteri > Cypriniformes > Danionidae > Danio > Danio albolineatus. The sequence continues at coordinate 7,396,402 of CAIGQQ010002477.1, forward strand.
ACGGGAGAACAGTCAAGTCAAGATCACTGCAGGTTCAGTGTAGCAGCAGTTCACTTAGTTACATCCTTAATCTGTTTTTCCAGTTGCCACTTACTGGTGATTTTACAATTACGGTGCAATTTTCCAGCTTAAGCAGTGTTGTTAGCACTCCTAACCAGGCTGCGTCTTAAAGTCGCATACTCTCTTGAGTAGGTACTTGTTATGAATTACATAAAAGTTGTTTTGAATTTTTAAGTTTAAGTGTGATATGAGGGTAATCTGGATGCACTACATTCAACTTCAGCATCAGTAGCATTGCCTTACTGCCATTGACAAATTCTCTACTCTTGCTTTGGTGTTTATTGAATACATTCTTCAGAAAGTATTAGGTAATTAGGGTAATTTCTGCATGCTCTTTTACGATAAATACTACAAATTTGGGTGTAATAATTTTGTCACATAGTGTTTTTTTGGTCTACTATATAGTTTTGTGATTTTTGGATGCAGAATTTCCATGTTTTGAGTGTTTTGAGTTAGATGTACATGTAGTTTTAGCTTTCCTTTTATTTGTATTATTATTTTTAAATGTTTAAATAGAGAAAAAGAAACACTTGAATGTAAAATTTTTTATTTTAATAGGAAATATATATATATATTTAAAGAGATATTAATAGCCAAAGCAAGTATGATGCAGATCATTTTATTAAAATAAGAAATGTGCCCTTTAAAAAAGGTCTAATACATAGTTTTGTGATTTTTGGATGCAGCCTTTACATGTTTTGAGTTAGATGTACACATATTTTTAAACTTTTATTTTATTTTTATTATCATTTGAAAATGTTTAAATGGAGAACAAAGAAATACTTGAATATATGAATTGTAACTTTAATATGAAATGTATTTTTTGAGAAATAAGAATAAACAAAGCAAATATGATGCAGATAATTTTATTATTTTTCAAAAGTGCCCTTTAAAATAGGTCTAATATATAGGTTTGTGATTTTTGGATGCAGCCTTTAAGTGTTTTGAGTTAGATGTACACCTATATTTAGCTTTCCTTTTATTTTTATTATCATTTTTAAATGTTTAAATGGAGAACAAAGAAATACTTGGATATATAAATTGTAACTTTAATTGAAAATATATTTTTTAAGAAATAAGAATAAACAAAGCGAGTATAATGCAGATAATTTTATTTAAATAAAAAATATGCCCTTTCAAAAAAATGTAATTGCAGTATGCCCTTGATTTTATTAATGATAGTTTATAGCAGCATTAAAACTCTTAAAATGAAGCGCCAACATGTACATCTTCAGTTACAATCTATTTAGTTCAAATGTCTCATTAAGTGTCCATAAATTGTGCAAAGGTAAGATATTAATGACGCAATACAAAGCTGAACGTTACATAGTTTTCATATAGACGTGATTGAGAAACATGAATTAGTGTTGTTTGACTTGTGCATATGATTACTTTGTGGCTGCATGCATTATCTTTGGAGTTTGATGATTGTTTGTTATTATCAGTCACTAAATGAATGATGCATGAGAAAGGAAAGCAAAGCCATAACACTCTGAATAGGTTTGATTACTTTCATACAGCCTGCTCTCAGTTCTTCCTCTCTTTTCTCACTATCGTTTTTTTCCTTCTGACTGACAAGTATATTTCCACTTCCCATATGTACATGAGCTTCTGTTCCCTGTTGCTCTTTATGTATTTGGGTTACTTTGTTATTTGATTCATTTCACTGTTTTGAGTTCCTCTCAAAAAGTAGTGCTGTGTAGCATTTATCATGCAGTGCAGACCGCCAGGTCTCCATCACTGTTACTATAGTGCCAAGGCCGTATATTTTGTCCTAGTCACTTAAACCGTAATGGCTCATGAGCTTTACAACAGTTAGAAATGGATCTATCCAAACATTTATCAGGGATTTAGACATTTTTTTAAATGCTCACTTGTTCATTTTACATTAGTTTGCATCGTTTTCAATTGAGCCTGAACTTATTTAGTCATAAGTACACATCTTGATGTCAATGACTATCTTTATAATTCAGTTTTTCTTGGTTTTATAAATAAATTCTGTCCCTTTTGATATGTTTGACTTTAAACAGTCGATATCTGAAGTCTGCACTGCACTGATGACTGTTATTTTACATTTATTATTGTTCCTCTGTTTTTATACCCAATGCCCTATATGTGATCTTTGTTTTTACTGTACAAATGCTTTACCAACTTCTGTTTATGCTGTTTTTTTTATCATAAAACATCTCGGGATGGATTTCCTGTGATGTTTCATGGATTTTTTTTCCTAACCTCAGTTTGTATTCGTTGTCCACAGTAGAGCGTCTATGCTGTAGATTTCTTGGGAGTCTGAATGCTGCTTATTCAATGACTGTGTGTCAATTTTTAGCTCCATATGTTGTTTATTCACACATATATTTTCCAGTTATTAACACACACACACAGCTTTTCTATGCAACCTGATTAATTTCAGATCAGGTTGGACTGGTATTATTATTATAATCACACAATCTCTTACAAAATCTGCTCATGATTCATGAAATCAGATTTTGGCAATCTGTCACAAGCAATCATATAGCTTACATTTTTCTGTTATTGATGACATGTTTTCTATTGTAAAAGTAGTTCCGATCGTGAAGAGATCGTGAATCATCAACCGAACCAGGCACATTCTTTTACTGTGACTCAACAATAGATTTAATCAACATTTAAGTAGGTCAAGAGTCATTGTAGATCAGTGCGTTTCTCTTTGTCTAACATCTTAGAATGCAATGCTTTGTATCAAATGTTGTCGTTTTCTGTTGGTTATTTGGCTTTGGTTCTTTCTGTGCCATTTTTTTTTGTGTTCCACTGTGGTTAATAGTCAATTCCCCTCCTTCGCCTCCAGCCTCCTCCACCTCTCCCTCGTCGTCGTGGTCGTAGCATGTCTGTTTGCGTGCCCTGCTTTTCTACCACTTCTGCTCTGTCGTGCCCTCCCAAGCCACCTTCCACCCCTCCTCCAGTCGCATCAGCCCCGCTCTCACCCCGGCTGGGGAGGCCAGATGGGGAGACGTTTGCAGGCCGACTGTCCAAAGCACTGGAGAGCGTCCTGCCCCTTCACTCGGCCCCGCCCCGTCGCCGTGCCAGCCTCCCGGCAATCTTTGCCAGTCCTGTATGTTAGTGTCTCCCAGTGAACCAGGATTCTCTGAGCTTGACCTGGGTGCAACCCATGTATCTGTAAGGAATAGAAGTATAAGAAGCTTGAATTGATGGAATAGATATGTGAAGGCAGTTTTTTACACCCCTTAAGGCAAAATAAATTCCAGTGCTGGGATGTAAAAAGTGAAATGGCATCTTACTGCATTGTTAAATAAAAGAATGTGACAACATTGAATTTAAGCCTAGCCGTCTCATAGAGCTAAGCAATATCACACTATTTTAATGCTGAAACTATTATTAGACTTAAAAATGCTCGCTGCGTCTGTTTTTTTTTAGCTTGCCTAGTCTTAATTCAGTTGGCATCAGCCCCTTAGGAATGCTGGCATGGTCTGTTGTGAATAAAGTAATTTCACAAATTAGTTATTGTACAAGTATAAGTAACGTCTTTATATAGTTTCTTGTATGACAAAGGTAATTCAGACAATCTGTTATATACTGTACTGTATATAAGTTTTGAGAAGACGTTTTTGAGAATATGAAGGCATATTGAAATCTCTTTCAGATCCTCGAGTTAACCAGGTCCACTCAGCTTGAAACCTGTGCTCACATTAAATACAGATTGGCATGAACTGCAATCATAAGAATAGTTCCTAGCCACCACAGTCTGTGAAGCATCTGTATTTAATTCTAAATCTGTCGCTGTCAAGTATTTACACCTCATTTAGCATTTAAGCATCTCTTGACTTGTTCTTTTGTCATTGAGACATCTTTGCCTGATGGGATATAAATATATTATTAACTGTTTTTTTTTCTTCTCCTGTTATCTATTAATTTGATCTCTATCTTTCTTCTTGCTTTGTTGAATTTTGTGATGCTGCTTTTTCTACTTCCTCACAAAGATGCTATATGTTATTGTCACTGCAGCCGCAATCAGTGAGTCAGCCGTACGGCGGAGGAGGCTCAGGTCTGGTCGAGCCCCCACTCTTTTTCCCCACCATCCCGGAACGGCCCGTTTCATTCTCCCCTCCACCATCTTGCCCACCTAAAGCTTTCAACGTGCAGCGCCGCAAGAGCACCTCCATCCTGGAGGCCCACACGCGTCACTTCCAGCCCGCCTACCACCGGAGCTATGGTAGCAGCCTGCACCCATTCTCCGGCGTGGAGGCTCTTGGTGGCACCGTCGAACCCTCTCTGTTCATGATGCCTGGGATGGCGGCTCAAAGATTGGCCGATCCACTTCACCTACAGGCCCCAGCGGAATCACTATATGGATATAAAGATGTAAGAGCAGAGCAAGAAGAGACAGTACGCAGACTCAGCCTCAACCAGGCTGCATTAATGGACCATCTTGAAGCCATGGCCTACAGTGGCTACCCTATGACTGCGCATCAGCTAAGCCACATTAGCTTCCATCAGCAAATGCAAGCCGCTGCCGCTGCTGCTAGCTTAGCCTATGAGACTCAGTCTCAACAACCTGGGTCAGCTTACCTACACCCTCACGTACAGAGCCACATGCGCTTGACCCACAGCCCGATCCCCCAACTACCTCCAATGAGTGTCCCTAGCTCTGCTTCTGCACCACAGCAAACCACAGCCGCAGATCCAGGCTATCAGTCCCACTCGTTTCCCCATTCTGCACCACCCGTGTTGGCTCATGCATCAGAGCCGAACACAGCCTTTGAGTTCCACATGCACAATCTCCAGGCAGACCCAGCCATGCTGGCATCTAGACTCTACCGAGCCCGTCGGGGCTCCATGGACCTTAACCTGGAGGAAGCAGGTGGCAACCCGGGATTGTGTAGCCGACTGCAGCCGGTCACTGAAGAACTGTACAGTTACGTAAGCCCAGAGCTGCCTCTTCCTCCAGGCAGCCTGCTTCTTCATGGACCTAAAGAGCTCAGTCCTGAACCATCTAGTGACTCTATGACCTCCTCTGATGCTGGGGAGTTTCATTCACCTCCGCCACATCAACTGTACCAATCTCAAGAGTGTTCTGCTGCTCAATCTATCCCACAAGCAACTTACTACAAAACAGATGGAGGGAGTAATGTCAGCGATGGACACCCGCCCAGTCAACCTACGTTTCTGTTGGTTCCACACTCTGAATCGTCCACAATTTCGTCTTCACACATCAGTGCCTGGGCCCGTCAACCATCAATTCCACCGGACCTCACATTCCACGAGCCTGCCATGTCCCATCAGGGCGCTACCTTGGTACCTAGAAATACTCGTTCTCGTCCACCTTTCCCCAGCACTCCCTGTCTCAATCTCAGTTACCTAATTTTTTTTGTCACGTGGTTGTGGTTTTAACCCTCTCCAGCCATAATTTAGGCCTCAATAGGGTTTAAAGGGTGCATAAAAAAACCTGCTTTTTAAATCCCCTTGTGCTAAGACATTTCTTTATCTTTCATCGGGCAGTGTGATTTGTTTTTCATTGATATTCATTGCGGATGTGCTTTGTAAGTATTATTTGTGTGTATGTTCATATAACGGCGTATATGATACATGTGTGTTTGCACAGATATTACATAAAGCATACAAATCTGAATGTTTGTTTGCCTCTTTCTGGTTCATTTATTGATAAAGACTAATGTCCAACTGTGAAATTATTATAAGAAATTATTCTTTCAGACTTTATTTGGGGAAAGAGATCTTAAAAGTTCTCACTTGCAGAAAGAGGCATGAATGCAGGATTTGTATGTACAAACACACAGACACATACAACACAAACTGGGGGTTTAGACAGGTTTGCTTTTCTCCTCAAGGTTCCTCTAATATTGCTTTTCATGTTCCTTTAAATATAAGCCATGTTTTTTTGGATGAGTTATACCATAACCGCTGCTTTTAGATCTGCTGCTACATTATAGTTGGCTGGAAATGGTTAAAACGTTTCTTAGTGACTTTAATTTTGTCTTGTCGAGTACACCAGTTGTGAGTAAAGAGCTACTAGCACAAAAACCCAACATTTGTTGGCTACTTTTATGTGGTGTAACTTCATAAGCAGAAAAGTCATCTCATAACCCTTAGAAGGCTGGCATTATTTGTGCCATCCTGCAATCCCATGCTCCGTCTCGATTTTATACACCTTTCCTTTATCTTCCATACCACTGTTATTTTCATCCTATCTGCCAAGGCTTCTTATTTTCTGCTGCTCTCTTAGCCTCTTGCTAATAATGATTAAATTCTTCAGTATTATACCAAGGTAAGGTGATCTACGTCTGGAGCAACTATACTTGTCTGTACCTCTAAGAAGAGAAGTTGAAAGACAAGTATACTTGTAGCTTTCTAAGGGTTTCAAAACGCTCCGAGGCCAGTGTTAGTGGTCTGCCTATTTTAGGAGAAGCTTCCTTGGTTATACAAACTACTCCACTTAATTCCCAGAGCATTTATTTTTTTTAATAACATTTACCCAAGCTACAGAGTAATGTAGATTTACATGCATGAAGCCTACTCACTCCCCAGCTAACACCTGATGTCTGTTTGTCGTTTAACCGTGAGGCATACACAAAAAGTGAACGATGACCTGAGCGCATTGCTCAAAGTTCACACTTTGTGTATGAATGGCCAGTAATTGAAAGTCTTGTTGATTTAATTTTTGGCTGTAGCCACCAACATGTCTTGACTTGTCTTTTTTGTTTTTTCTTTTCATCTCTCCACCACTGCCATGTCTCTTTCTTTCTCTGTTTCTCTCATTCTCTCTCTCTCTGGCCTGCCCCCATATTCCTCTTCATATTCGTAACAGGTTCAAGTCCCCATTCCTCAGTCTACAAGTGCCATGTCTCTGGCTTCCTGCAGCACCCCGAACACGGCCTCTGCTTCTCAACAGGTAAGATCTATGTGTCCGAACACATCAGAATCATCATTTCCCCATTCAAACAAAGATCCAATATTGGTCAAGGCAAATAAACCACTCACTTTCCGACACACTCCGAGTTTTTGTTTTTTGTTTGAATCTCTCTGGATTCTCTCCTGCGTGTGAAAGCTGTGGACTTCAGTGGTGGCTTTCTCTCACACTGTGTTGTATTTGTTTCTTATAGTATGGAGTTTACTACGTCCAAGCACTCCCTTCGCAGGTAGAGAAAAAAACAACAACATTCCTCTCTCTCTCTCTCTCTCTCTACTCATTTTTAGTTCCTCTCTCCCTTTTTATCACATTTACCTGCACTTCATTTTCAAATGTCTTTGCCTTTCTCTCTTTATTTTGTCATTTCATTGTTGCATAATGAGATATTTGTATAATGAGAGTGACGTAAGATCACCCAAGGTAAGTTATTTAAATGTGTTATTAACAGCAGATTTAGCGTCATGAACTGCATTCGCGACTTGCTGACGATGATTATCAAAGACCATATTTTCGTCGTTCGGTTTGTAAGGCAAAATCTAATTTGCAGTAATGCACTTATGATGAAATTCAAAGCAGCAAGACATTCCGGAGGATTTCAAAGCTAAAAATGTGAAGCTTGTACTTTGTAAGTGCTTATCTTAATGGTAACAATAGGCTGTTGAATTTCTGATTGTGTCACCATGTTTTGCTCTTGTGCAATGGTTTGATGTGAATGAAAATGTTACATTTGTTTTGAAATTAGGGGATTTTATATATAGCTTTAATTTGTACCTTGGTTTATAGATAAAACTGAAACTTACTGTTTCTTAACGATTGACGATTTCTATTACATGTCCTAATATGAAAGGGTGAAGTACAGTATATGTAATGTAAGCTCTCTTATTCTCTTTTTAGGCTCCTGTTCAGCAGCCGGCCTCTCTAGGTCCCACCTCCCAACCATGTGTCTCGTTATCCCAACAACAAGCAGCCCAACAGCCTTCCAGCACTGTGGTGCAGAGCATCTCCCAGACGCAGATCCAGCCCACACAGGTACAATCAAATGCGATGTATCGAGTGGTACGTGATTACATATACTTAGGTATCACAAAAAATGAACTTAAAGTATGGTAATTATAATTGGTAATTATAAAAAATGTTATTACATGTTTAATGATGTGTTTGAAAGATAGTGGCAGGGTATAATGATTTGATTTGTTTTTGATACCATTAAAAGTGTGTTAAATCATCATCAAATTCATTAAATAGATGGATGGATGGATGGATGGATGGATGGATGGATGGATAGATATTCGATAGAGATAGATAGATAGATAGATAGATAGATAGATAGATAGATAGATAGATAGATAGATAGATAGATAGATAGATAGATAGATAGATAGATAGATAGATAGATAGATAGATACTATATTTTTACTAAAGCACTAAATCACAGTAGTTTAACATTACAACCTTAACAACTACAGTATATGTACTTAATATTTCATATAACATATGATGTATATGATCTAAATATATATCTGTGCTTGATCAGATTAAAAAGTAAACTATGTAATGCATACAGCTTTCATGTTGACTTTGGAAATAAACAATTACTGTAAAAGCATTTCTTAATCTTAAATTATTATTCACTGTCCTTGTGGCCGCCCCTGTATGACGTGCCTCACCAGTACTTGTTTGATTACATATACTTATGAATTACTTTAAATGCATTTAAAATTACTTATTAAAGTATGTAAAATTGGTGACTGTAAAAGAAAAAAATTGTTTGATGATGGTGTTTGAAAGATAGTGGCAGAGTATAATGATTTGATTAGTATTACTGTTTTTTTTTTAGATACCATTAAAAGTGCATTAAATCATCATCAAATTTATTAATTTACTCTTTGGGTATAAAAAACATAAACATTGTTACACTGAAAAACATTTTAGATTTCTTTATATCATGGTTCAATTGTATGGTAATTCTTTTTTGTTTTATTTAGACTTTTTTTGCTCAAATAAATTCAACTAGATGCATTCAGAGATAGATAGATAGATAGATAGATAGATAGATAGATAGATAGATAGA
>CAIGQQ010002477.1:7405464-7415916 GCA_903798035.1 Danio albolineatus
AGATAGATAGATAGATAGATAGATAGATAGATAGATAGATAGATAGATAGATAGATAGATAGATAGATAGAATGCTCAGTCACATTAAAAAGTAAACAATGTTATGCATGCACTTTTCATGTTGACTTTGGAAATGAACAATTACTGTGAAAGTTTTTCTCACTGCTTTTCTTTCAGCCTTTTTCTGTCTTAAAACACTGTCTCTGTGGCCGTCACTGTATGACGTGCCTCACCAGTGCTTGTTCGATCCACGTTTTCTGGCATGTTTCTGCCTGTATGTTGCATGGACGTGTGGTTCGTTGTTTAGTTCAGAGCAATTGCAGGAAGAAGCGCAGGTACACTGTAGTGGCACATACAGATTGTGATTTATCAGATGTGGGTTGAGCTCTTTAGTCACAAATAAATAAATGATGTCTTTTGATGTGGTGTTGGATTTGAATTGTGCTTAAAGTGTGCTGTTGACAATAACAACCTTTAAGCACTTAGCGAAGTGCCCCTCCTAACTTAATCTAATAACCGTTTGGCATTTAAATTGGAGTTTGTTTTTTGTGTGTGTTTGGCTTGCGGTCGTTGTGATCCCTCGTTCACCCCACGGCATGCTGTTCCCGTCATGTGGTCTGATCTCATGATTGTTTTCCCTGCGGTTTATCAAGGCATCGCTCCCTCTCACACATAAACTGGCCTTGCAGTTTCCATCTCCACCAGTTGGTGCTTGCACATGTATCTCCCTCGTTCCTCCATCATGCCAGCCACTGATCTGACCAAGCTACCCCTCTCCCTCAGCTTTGCAGTGCGGCTCTCTGCGTGCCAACTATAGCAGTCACCCCGTTTCAGCAGCAACCAGTGCCCGAAGCGCTGACGTGCCCGAAAACTGCTCCAGCTACATCCCCTTCAGTGCTGCCGCCCCATCTAGCCCTAACAACTGTGCCAACCATCCATGTGGCCACAGTCCCTTCCCCCACCGAACATCCATGTTTGCCAGCAGACTCCTTGGCGCAGGTACCTGGAATGGACCAAACTGACCCCAAAAAGCAACAGTGCAGAATCTGATACTGTAGTTTTTGTCATACTCCTTTTTTTAATCTGTCTATCCTGGAAGCATAACTGCCAATAAGCAGCGTCCTTTCTTTTCTTAGCTGTGAAATAAGAGCTGTTTTTTAAAGAGAGAGTGATTAAAGTGAAGCAGTCATACTTTTTATTTGTTAGATGTGAATTTCGTCTTCTTTGATCTGATCGTTTGTATCTCTTTCTGTTATAATTCCTTTGTTTTGTCATTTGCTGTTCTAGACGTCTCACAGCGCATCGCAGACTTTGACAACAGAGCTGTCACAACTCCAGACTCCTGCTGTGGAGAGGTAAGATTCACTATTTTGCAGGTGCTGTATGCAAGTAACTGTTCTAAACCATAAAAATACCATAATATGTTTGCAGATATTTAAGAAACATGCTAAGCGAACATGCTAATTGTTAAAGTCAGATATTCTGGTTTGAAAATGTGCATCACGTGCTGGAACGCTGTCTTTGTTTTGGTTATTTAACCCGTCCAATGCCAGTTTAGCCGATTATATTTCAGCACACCTGGGTTGCCTTGTTGCAAAACAGTGTAATATATTCATTGAGTCAGGAAGACTCTCAAAGTATGCGTCTGTGACCGAAATGCGACTTCCGATTGACAGTAGCAGACTCGGCAATGAGATGCAGATTCAGAGTTCTGCATAAGGTGGTTATTAATTAGCAATTAATATAAATATTATGAATGTAAACTTTAGGTTTGTAACCCCGTGTCTAACAATACGCTATGTGAGCAGATTTGCAGTGATTAGCAATTGGGCTGTTTGCACCAGACGAATCATGATAGAAATTTAAATACAGCCATTCAGAAGCACAGAATAGTGCACTTACTGCACTCCAACGAAATGGTAAGGTTTATAATCTAATTAATACATATTAAACCTCTTTAACATTATTAAATGTACATGTTGAATCATTCATATGTGTTGGCTTGCACTGAGTCACAGTTCTAAAGTTCAATTTCAAACAGTTTTTTTTGTTTTTTGTTTTTTTTTCAAGATCTGCTGCTACTTTCAGTAGAATGGCAATAAATGTCATGTAAAATGACATTCACACTCGCATTATTAGCATTTAACACTTGATAAAGCACATGAGGTGTACCTGAGGTGATGTCATCATTTTCTGTTGTTCAGCTGTTGTTCGTTTCCAAAATATAAATTTCAAGTGTTGGTTAGAACAAAAACTCTTGCTTTAATTCAGAGCATGGTTTAAATCAGCCTTTAATCAGCCTTTAGGCTTGACAGTCAGGCACACTCTTGATGTCGTCAATCTGGCATCTTGCGCTTGCGTGTGTTTTGAACCAGGTGTGCAATACCTAGTTCAACCACCGGGTGTCAAACTTGCATACTGCACATTTAACGCTTCTCGAGAAAGTTATAAATAACTAAATTTGACTTATATTTGCTTTGACTTATTGTTTATTTAATTTGCTTGTTAGCAGTCATTCTGATGTAGCATCTGGGCTCAGTGATGGGAATGAGGGAGTAACGGGTGGTCGACATGAGGGTCGTCCTACCAAACGACACCAGCGCAGATCGGTGCGCAGCCGTTCACGCAATGAAAAGACTTCGAAGGTCAAGCTCAGTGTGCTTAATGTAAGTCCAGCGTCTGATCTTTTATATATTTTTGAGTGAGGTGTAAAAAAAAAATGACATTAAAAGAAACATCTGTTTTGTTTTGTTTTTTTTCTCAGATCTCCAGCATGGGTGACAGAGTTGCAGAGTGTCAATTAGAAACACACAACAGGAAAATGGTGACTTTCAAGTTTGATCTTGATGGTGATAACCCGGAGGAAATTGCACAGATAATGGTAACTTGAAACTCTACCTGTATGTTTTAATTCTGAACAGATTCTCAGTTTTCCTTTTTTATGTTGACTGCAAGTGTGATGAAAGGCTGATGCTCAATAAAGTTATATTTCTGTTGCCACAATACACTTCAAGCTGCTAAAACTCATTAAGATAAGGGCCTTTGTTTCCTGCATGTCATCTTAGGTACAAAGTGAATTTATTCTAGAGAGTGAGCGTGAATCGTTCATCGATCGGATCCGAGAAGTCATAGAAACAGCGGATGAGAAAGGTGTGGAGAGAGAGCGCAGCCAGGTACGTCATTCTACATACTCAGTTTATTTTTACATTAAATATTAACTAATTAAAGCCAATTAATGAAACTAGCTACCTTTTGGGATAGGTTTCATGTTAGATAATATTTTTTCAGACACACAGTAAAAAATAGATGGCAGATTACAATTATATTTATTTTAAATTAATAATTAAATAATAATAGCATGCTAATTTGTGCTTGGGATCGATATCAAATTGTGCACAGATGATAATGTCAAGCTATTATGCCCTTACAGATGGCCAGTGACCACGAGCAGCTTATGCCCACAGCATCTGCGCCTCTTGAACAAGGTAAAACTTACGATCCCAGCATGTAATAGAAGTTCATGTCCTTTGCAAATGATGTGTCATGACTGAAGTCTTACTTTAATGTCATCTCTCAGGTGTACCACCTAGTTCAGCTGCCCAGGTGGTTCACTCAGCAGGCCGCAGGTTTATCGTGAGTCCAGTGCCTGAATCCAGACTGAAGGATCAGTTCTTCAGCCCATCCCAACCTGCAATCCCCCTTCATGAAGAACCTGCCTGTGAGTGTATTATGTAAATAATGTTAAAGGGATAGTTCATCCAAAAATTACAGTGCTGTCATCATGTACTCACCCTCCACTTTTTCCAAACCTGCTTTGGATTTCTGTTGTTTTAAATTTTAATGCATGATAGGTAACAATTAGCCAGTAACAGCCATAGTATTTTTCTTACTATTGATAAACATCATAATAGGAAAAAAGCAGCATTCTTCAAATTTAGTTTTTATGTTCAACCAAAGTCCCAATCAAGTCCCAATCTCATTGGATTGAATGGTACGTCAGTTATGCTTTTATGCCCGGCATTGTGCTAGTTCATATTGGAGTTCTTTGTAATCTTTGTGCGCAGAAATCCACAGATTTTTAGCCCATCATTGAGTCTATGTATTTACCCGTGTACTCGTGTGTAAATTTATATTTATTCAGTTTTTTTGAATAATTTCACTAATATTATTGTGATATAATAATACTAATATTAAAATGTTCATGTGATTTATTTGCAGTAGTTTGTAAAGTAATATTTTCTGTCTTTTAGTGAAGTTTATTTGTAAATTATTTTCAAGAGGATCACGTGCAGATTATAATTATTCAGTTTATGATTCACCAATCAGACGATTCCTAAGCGATTATAAATACCCTAAGTGTCATATCACAGCCATTTTTTTTCAATAATCCCCCCTTCCACCCCTACTCCTCCTCCTCCTTTCCTAGATGGGTGGCACGGTGGCCCAGTGGTTAGCACTGTTGCCTCACAGCAAGAGTGTCACTGGTTCTAGTCCTTACCAAGCCAGCTAACGTTTCTGTGCGGAGTTTACACGTTCTCCCTGTGATCACGTTGGTTTTCCCCGGGTTCCCTGGTTTCACCGTCCAAAAACATGCAATTTAAGTAAACCGACTAATCCAAATCAGCACCATAGACATGCTCCTAGTAAGTAGTTATCTTTTTTATATAGCAATTACTATCTGTTCTTTAGCTACCTGCAGGGGAGTTTCGAGATCTACCTGAGCTCAAACTCTCCTCTTGCCTTGCAAACTGGAGGGAGCCCCAGGCTTGAGGATCTTATAAGCTCTGGGCTCTCTCCCTGGACAGCATGCCAAACAAGCTTTATAATCAGTCATCAGCTAAGTGTGAACTCTTGAAGTATATATTATATGAGAGACTTGCTTTGTTAAACAAAAAAGTGGATCTAGATGGATTCACGTTGTAAACATTAAAGTTAAAAATGTATTATTTATTATTTCATATATTAAGTTTGTTATGATACTCCTAAAATCTATTTTTACAAAATTCTCTGCAGAAATAGAAAATAAAATGTCCGCAGATTCTGTCTGGCCCTAGTTATGAGGCATTAAACATTGCCACTGAGCTTTAGCAAAAATCATACCGGTGTGGTTGGGCCTTAAGAGTTGTGTTTGACTTTGTGCTTTAATTTATGTGTGATGAAATTTGAGTATATATGAATTCTAGGAATTAAATCATATTACAAGCTGCAAATTCATTTGTGAAATTTGTGTAAAATGGTCTCTAACCTAGATTAGATGCAGCATAATACAACGTATGCAAGCTCATTTTAACTGGTGTCTTGAATTTCTCTTCCTCATCAGCTGTGCCAGTTGCATTGCCTGCCTTGGGGCTCTCTGTGTCTGCGTCTGCTGTCAGCCTGCAGCAGGCGTTCAGTGAGATGCGGCAAGCCCACTTTGACCCGGGTCCCAGCACTGCACCACCTATGTTCAACAATTCAATGCCCCCTCTGCTTCCCGCCACAGCACTCTTGCCCTCTAGTGCCACCCCGGTGGTCTCTCCCCCAGTGTCGTCAGAAGTGACCTCTTCGCCATCTCTCCCTTCCATAAACCCTCCAGTGTCATCGTCTCCTCCTCCAACCATCCCGGTCAATTCCATAACCTCCCCTCCAGCCCAACTCAACCTGCCTCAGTGTCAAGCTACGCCTGCCGCCATCAGTGTTATTCCCACCCCTTCCTCTCTGCCAATGCCAATGGTGCCACCTACCACTTCCTTCCCACAAACTTCAGTCAGCGTACCTTGCAGTACACCAATCGCTCCAATTGGATCAGTGTCCGGAGGCAGTGGAGAACAACCATCCATCCCTGCTACTTCTACTCCCACTACTGCTAACATTCAAACACCACAACTGGCACCATCCACAGTCATCCCCACCACCACGGCGCAGTCACAAGTGCCCCCTCTCCAGCCGGTGACCACAACCATGCCAGTCGTGCAGCCCACACCAGTGCACAGCCAACCACAGACCACCGCCGTGCCCAATCAGAGCCACGCGCATAGTGCTGAATGCGACAGCGACCAGCAGGGCAAGGTTGATGACATCCAAGCTCTAGATAAGAAGCTGCGCTCGCTCTTTATGGACTTGGGCTCTGGTCCTCCATCAGCCCAATCTGATGTCACATCCGACCCAATGTCGACTCCAAGCGTTCCTGGCACCTCGTCTCCAACCACCTGTGCCACCCCCAGCGGTACCCCTCTCCCTCCTTCTAGTTTACCCCTGAACACCTCCACTCAGTCTGCTGGGTCTCCGATGACCTCCATGGGCAATGCCTCCACCCCGGTTGGTTACAGTCAGACCACTCCATCCAAAGCTCCCTTATCACGATTACCGGTGAGTAAACGCTTCATCAAAAAGCCGAAAGGCTGCATATGATTGCTTAAAAGGCAGATCTTAAGATTTAGTCACTATCATATGTATTTCAGAAATAAGTTAAGCATATTATTTTCAGGCAGACTTAGACTTAGGCAGAATTTTTTTGTTTGAGTGTTTGTGGTATGACTTTATTTTTCATGAAATGAAGCTGACATTTTTAATTGTGTTATGAATTCTTGTATTACTTGTCTTAATTGTTTTAAATGTAAATGTTTTTTTACATTTTAATGTGAATTAATTAAAAATACAACTTGTCTAGGAAAGATAATTTACATTTATTATTACATAATAGTAATAGTTTACATTTATTATAACCTTTTTAAAGAAGATTTTGACACATTGAATTGATCAAAGATCAGAAACGATTTATAAAGTATTTTAAGTTAAAGATGTTCTTGTTCATGTACTTTTTTAAATATTTTTTTGGTAATATTAATGAAATATATATCATATTTGATCATATTTGAATGTTTTCTGAAGGACTTTTATTATTATTATTATTATTATTATTATTATTATTATTATTTTATTACCACCAGTACTACTACTACTACTATAATTTAATGTTTTTTTTTTTTAAATGAAGCTTTATTCAATATATTTTAATAATTAAGGGTCATTGGTAGGCATGGGCCGGTATAAGTTTGTGATGGTATGATAACCTTGGATAAATTTCACAGTATTGTGATTACTGCTCTAAAA
The DNA here is from genome assembly GCA_903798035.1 of Danio albolineatus. Taxonomy (NCBI): domain Eukaryota; kingdom Metazoa; phylum Chordata; class Actinopteri; order Cypriniformes; family Danionidae; genus Danio; species Danio albolineatus. The sequence goes on from CAIGQQ010002477.1 coordinate 7,412,557, forward strand.
TAAGTTCTTTTTAAATGTCTTAGTAAAAAACAACACATTTTTTCACATTGAACACAATATAACGTAGTTCATTTTACAATTTTTCAATTTAAAATTCACGTTTATAAACTTTTGGAACAGTAAACATGTCAGACTAAATAATTAAAATAATCATTGTCTTCTGCAAGGTTCATTAGTTTACAAAACACAGATTTCTTTACAACACAAAAATCATTTGCATATACCTTAAGAATAGTATAACAGAATTATTTTTTTTGCGGTTTTAAAATCTTGGCTTTTCCAAACCGCAGTAAACCTTGAAACCGCTTATCATCCCTTCCTAGTCATGGGACACTAATTTTGATGGTACCAATTAAGACGGTTTTCTTGTCTTTAACCTCACAGTTTAACCTTCCTCTGTCAAACTACTAACCATTTAAAACCTGCATGATTTTATAGTCGATTTCCAATGAGTTTCATGCCTGACAAAAAGCATGACATTGTAATTCTACCTTTTTCCATCATAAGAAAGCTCTAGTCTCAAACGTAGCACTCAGCCTTATGCGGCATGTAGCTCTGGTCTCTGCCAGCTCTCGTCCTTTACAATGCTTTAGATTCTCTTCCATCTTCATTCATTAGGTGTTGCCTGTCGGCCCAGATCAGGCTGGCACGCCGCCCACAGAGCACCCACCACCCTTCCCAGGACCTGGTTTAATTCAGGTGCTTTTTCTTCTTTCTTTCTCTGTCCCTCTGTGTTTTATATAGTGCCATTCCTGTAAAACACTTTGAGCATGAGTAGAGATGGTTAATCGCATAAGAATCAAACCTCTGCATGGCGTAGCTTTCCTTTGAGGCCAGTTAGGAGCATGACCTGTGACTCTCATTAACTCTGACTTGCTCTAACTCTCTGCCGTTGATGAATGGAGAACAATATATTTGTAGTGTTTTGTCTTGTGATCTGTATTTACTATGATTAAGGTCATTCATTAAATGTAAATGATTATTTTTTAGTGCTGGGCAATAATGGGCTATATGCACAGCTAGTGAATTTCAGCCAAAGATAAACTTCCAGTGAAAGGTGTATGCGACGATTTTCAATTTTCTAAGGTTTCTTTTACAGCATCGATGTTGTGATGTATTTAAGATAAATTCAGTTAAATAAACTTCAGCTTTTATTTAGTTGTTCAAGCATAAAATGAGATTATAGATCGTGTAAACTCTAGCGGCGTCAATGGCAGCATGCAAGCACAGAAACGTTGAAAAAGAGATGGCAGGGAATAATGGAATTTAACGCAGTGCTTCTTTTCCAGTCTGAGACCCACTTTATATCATAAATCTATCAGGCTGTGAAGATCACTGATTTATAAAGTAAGCAGATCTTAAACGTTGTGATTTTGTAATGGAAAGACAGTTCACCGGAAGCTGTTGGACTGGCTGTCTGAAAATTATGGGTTTGTACTTTGTATATTAATATATATAGACATATATGATGGATATATATGTCTGCATGTGATATATAAGATATATGATATAAATTATTAAAACATTCTTTTGTCATACTATATGCATGTGCAATATATAAATATAAATTCATTATTTTACGTATATATGTTAAACACACAAAACAAAACCCTACAAAACTATTTTTTGTGTCATTGATATTTAAATAGATACATATTAAATATAAATATATTTAAATATCAATTACACAAAATTGTTGTTTTGTGTGTATAACATGCATACGTACATAATACATTTATATTTATTATTATAAATTCATATTATTTATATTATTGTTATATTGTTTATTATATACTTAAATTTATATACACACGCATGTAGTCAGACAAAAGAGTGTTTATTTTTAATTTTTGGTGTTATTATTTGCTATTTAATCTTTGCCCAGCACTAATTATTTTATGATAATTAAAAGGAAAGTGCTTTTCTGCCATTTCCATAAGATTTTTCAGAATTTTTTTTACAGTATTTTAATTTTAAGGGGGTTTTTTTGCATTGCAACTTTTTTATTGTGTATTTTTCCCTTGTTTTAAATTTTTTTTTATACTTGTTCTTTATCCACATTCTTCCTCTTTTTTTAATTGAAATTGAGGAATTCAAGCTACTTTTTTGTTTATTATTGAGCAATGTTTGTACATTTTTGTTTAGTTTGTTTTATTTTATTATCATTTTTTAGTTTTAGTTTGTTATTGCCTATATAGTTTTTTTATAAACTTTTTGTGTTGATTTTTAATGAAAATTATTTTATTTACTTGTATACTTGCAGGACTTTTTTATTTATTTAGTTATTATTATTATTATTATTATTATTATTATTATTATTATTATTATAAATTATTTGAGTTGTAGAGCTTTAGTTTTAGTTGACTATAAAAACTCAAAAAGGCTCCAACTGAGCAATCAGATTCGAATCATCTGTGATCAGCTGTTATTTTTTTGCATATTGTGTATGAAATTAGATTTTGGACGATTTCCATTTAATCAAAATAATTAAGACTTTATGTCATTGTTCCAAAATGAACCTGATTCATTTACATCACACATCAACAAAGTACCTCCCTTCCTTCTCAAAACAACTACTGCTAAATGTAAGAGCCTTTTTTTCTAATCCTGTAGATTTGATGTGATGTTTTTCATCCATCACTTGAAAAATAAAAAAAATAAAAGTACTGTGATAGCACTCAGCTGCGAGCAAACTCATACAAAAGCTTTCAGGAGCCGCAGAGCGCGGGCCAATTAAAGGATTTACTCTACATTTCACAAATATGTAGTGTGCAACATGAAAGGAAAAGCTCAGCTGGGATTAAAAGCACCGGCGTTCTTCCAGGCACTGGTCATCTGACCCTGTACTGTAAAAAATCATCTCATGCAAAAGTTAATTAGACACACAGTTCCCTGTATTGCTGTATTTGTGTCCGCTTGCCATGAGTAATAAGTGTTTGTACCGGTCTGCGTGTGTGTGTATGTGTTTCTCGGGGATAAGTGAATTTGACTAATTGCTGAAATGGATTACTTAGTCCCAGCAGCCCCTGGAGGACCTTGATGCCCAGCTGAGACGGGCACTGAGTCCGGAGACCGTCCCAATCAGCAGTGTCACGCACCAGGTACACGCACACACCGTCAGGGGTCTGGCTGAAAAACACCAGCACACGTGGATTAAGTGGCCAATCTGTCAGATTCCATTTGCTGAAGTTAAAGATTCAAAACGCTGCCACTAGAATTTTACATAGACCAAAAAAGAAAGAGAAAGAAAGAGAGATACTTATCAAGTAATCCATCTATCTATCTATCTATCTATCTATCTATCTATCTATCTATCTATCTATCTATCTATCTATCTATCTATCTATCTATCTATCTATC
>CAIGQQ010002477.1:7420916-7434776 GCA_903798035.1 Danio albolineatus
CCAGAACAGGTGTGTGTGTGTGGTGCATGACTGGATCTGTAGTCCATTTAACAGTGGATCTGTAGTTCTTTAGCAATCTGTGTTTTTACCAGCGATATGCAAGGATTAGATGACATCTGTTGTGTTTAAGGTACTTATTCTCATGTGCAGTGAAACTATATTACTTGCATAACATGTATATAATGTGCTTTTACATTAATAGAACAGTAGTTAATAATAAAAATTAATTAATTAATATTAATCTAAGTAAATATGGTAGCATGTGCTAAAACCATTTAATCATTTCATGCTGTATAAATCAGTATTTGGTATGCATTTATGCTAAACGTTAACCTTGATTAATAAATTTAAAAAATATTTTATAGCTGCAGTGATATTTTAGTACTGATTTTTATGTTTAAATTTATTCAAATGTATTCATTTTAAGCTTGTTTTATTTAGTTAGTTTTTATATCATTACATATTTTGCATATTTTTTCAATGTTTTTCAGTGTCAGCTTTAGTTTTCTAAATTCTAAGTTTTAGTTAGTGGTCAACTAAAAGTTCCTAACTCTATTTTTTACATTTTATTTTAGGTTTCAGTTTCGATCACTAAAATTTACATGGAATTATTACGTTTAGTTTTTGGGTCTATTAACATGATGACATTTTCACTTAAAAAGTAAAAACTTCTAATGCGTTTTAGTCATTCGTTTACTCAATAGCAGCATTTTAGGAGCTTAAAGATGTAAACTTTTTTTCTTTTAAAGATAGCTTCAGGTTTTTTTTTAAACAATACCATTAGTGTCTTTGTTTAAACTACAAAAATAAAATTTTGTTGAAACGGTGATATTAGCCTATAGACATGTTTGAGAACTTGACAACTAAAACAATTGATATGAACCCTAGATGCATAGAGTTTCTTCACAAACATTAATTATGATCAAGTCAATCAATCACACCTTTCAGCACTGAAACATGCAGTGTCAACCTCCGACTTACTATTCTCATTTCCTCATATTAAATACCTAATAATCAACACCCACTTTTATAAGAAAAATGGCTGACAGAATGACTAATGGTTGACCTAATTAAATAAGCGACTGCATCCATCTTACAATCTGCTCAATTTCCCTTTTAGTTTACCTATTTATTTTTATTTATGTAAAAGAAGAAGCTCAGCAAAGGTACTTCCACGCACCATCACCTCAGCAGTCTTCCTTTACTCTCACAATGTGATGTCTTTGACCACAGACCACTGATATTCACAATCACGAGAGCTTTCCTCCGCTGGCCCCCACCTTCACGTTCTTTTTGCAAATACAGTACCAATGTATGAACAGCCATCAGGACTTGAAGTCAGATTTTAGCCTAGCATGTTCTGATACACTCCCATAATGCACTGTGTTGGACGTGGCAATACTGTAACCACTGATTCTCTCCAATCCCACCGTTCTCTCCATGCTTCAGGGAAGATGGTGAAAAAAGTCTGCCCCTGCAACCAACTCTGTAGTAATTATCTCTCTTTTTTTACATCCTCCCACACTCCTTCCCTCTCTCTCTCTCTCCTCTCCGTCATCTCTCGCTTCATGTCCTGGGCCTGTTGAAGCTGGTTTTTCCGCTACGCTCTCAGGCAGACTTGAGCATTTCTTTCCTGTGATGACCCATTCATGTGTTTTATAAGTGTGGCATGTCACTTGCACATCCTAAATGAAAATACTTCTCACATGAGATGAAATTGCTATATTAAATCAATTAGGGATGCACAATATTGGATTTTTGCTGATATCCGATAAACCGATATTCATGTGATGACCCATTCTCGTGTTTTATAGGTTTGGCATGACACTTGCGCATTCTAAATGAAACTCCTTCTCAAATTAGATAAAAACATGCAATCTTAAAAGAATTAGGGATGAACAATATTGGATTTTTGCCGATATCTGATAAACCGATATTCATGTGATGACCCATTCATGTGTTGTATAAATGTGACATGTCACGTGCGCGTCCTAAATGAAACTCCTTCACAAATTTGATTAAAACACAGTCTTAAACGAATTAGGGATGCACAATATAGGATTTTTTGCGATATCCGATAAACCGATATTCATGTGATGATTCATTTGTGTGTTTTATAGGTTTGGCATGACACTTGCGCATTGTAAATGAAACTACTTCTCAAATGAGATAAAAACATGCAATCTTAAATGAATTAGGGATGCACAATATTGGATTTTTACCAATATCGGATAAACCGATATTTATATAATGACCCATTCATGTGTTTTATCTGTTTGGCATGACACTTGCCCATCCTAAATGAAACTCCTTCTCAAATTAGATAAAAACATGCAATCTTAAAAGAATTAGGGATGAACAATATTGGATTTTTGCCGATATCTGATAAACCGATATTCATGTGATGACCCATTCATGTGTTTTACAGGTTTGGCACGACACTTGCGCATCCTAAATGGAACTCCTTCCTAAATTAGAAAAAAACCTGCAATCTTAAAAGAATTATGGATGCACAATATTGGATTTTTGCTGATATCCGATAAACCGATATTCAAGTAATGACCCATTCGTGTGTTTTATAGGTTTGGCATGACACTTGCCCATCACAAATGAAACTCCTTCTCAAATTAGATAAAAACATGCAATCTTAAAAGAATTATGGATGCACAATATTGGATTTTTGCTGATATCTGATAAACCGATATTCAAGTGATGACCCATTTGTATGTTTTATAGGTTTGGCATGTCACTTGCCCATCCCAAATGAAACTCCTTCTCAAATTAGATAAAAACATGCAATCTTAAATAATTAGGGATGCACAATATTGGATTTTTGCCAATATCCAATAAACCGATAATTATGTAGTGACCCATTCATGTGTTTTATAAGTGTGGCATGTCACTTGCTCATCCTAAATGAAACTCTTTCTCAAATTAGATTACAACACAGTCTTAAATCAATTAGGGATGCACAATATTGGATTTTTGCCGATATTTGGTAAACCGATATTTATGTAATGAACCGTTCGTGTGTTTTATAAGTGCGGCAAGGCACTTGTGCATCCTAAATGAATCCCCTTCTCAAATTAGATAAAAATGCAATCTTAAATTAATTAAGGATGCAGAATATTTTATTTTTGCCTATATTTGATAAACCGCTATTTATGTAATGACCCATTTATGTCTTGTATAAGTGTGGCAGGAAACTTGCACATCCTAAATCAAACTCCTTCTCAAATTAGATAAAAACACAATCTTAAATGAAATAGGGATGCACAATATTAAATGTTTGCCAAAATTTGAAAAAACGATATTTATAAGTTGTTTGGTGGATAGTTGATTCCGATTCAATAGCTTTTGTGGTTTGTGTGTTTTTGCATCAATTAAAAGTTTGTAACTTTATTTTAAGTACCAATTATCACTATTAACTAGTGGCTTATTACCTGTTTATTATTAAGATATTGCCTGTTTATTAGTACTAATAAACTACATGTTATGCTTGATTTTATTCTACATCCCCTAATCCTGCCCAATACCTAAACTCAAATACTACCCCAACTGTTAAATATCACCAAATTAGGAGTTAAGTAAGCTAAAAGTCATAGTTAATGGCTTTTTAATAGTAAGAACTGTAAATTAAAATAAAGAGTGACCATATTATTTTAATTCTACTTTTTTTTATAACTATTACATCAAATCAGCTTGTAATTTTTTTTATTATACCAATTAATACTTAATTGCTAAATAGGAATAATTTTTTTTCACTTCTTGGCATTTTAGTGTCATTTCTATTCGTTTTGGGCAGACACTATGACATAGTGAGAAGCTGTTTGGGGTTGATATTGCATCAAAAAAAGGATTAAAATAGAGCAGATACAGAATTATTATATAAATATATAGATACTTCCCATTAAATCAAACCAGACTCAGAGATTTTATGGCATAGCTTTGAATAATGGACTTTACTTTAGTTTTACTAGTTTAACACTTACAGAGCCCCCGGATGAATAAGTTGTGTGCTATACTTGTGACTGTTTATAAATACCGAAATGAGTGTATTATTCACGAAGTCATTCTGTACTCCTATTTACGGTCTCAATTTGACAGTCCTAAACCATGAGACTAAATCACAACACTAGTAAATATCCACTTCAAGAATGACTCGATCACTATCGCTCCAGGTGGACAATTAAGTTTCTGCAGGCTCATTTCCAACACATCATCTTATCGAAGAGGCATCATTTTCAATATGTGGTATTTTTTGCAGATTTATCAAGCATTCCCATAATATTGTGCATCCCTAAAGTAAGGCGTTTACCGAACATGCATGTATTGTAATGATCGTCACTCTCAGCTGCGCAACGACGCCACACTCTGCCTAATGCACTCTAAATGGACCCGTCTGAGCTCTCATCCCATTACAAACACAAGCCTCAGACTCCCTCTTGCACTCCTGCTTATCCCCTTAAGACTCATCCTGCTTACTGCACATCGACCTCATCCTGTTGAAATGGAGCTTCTCGCCCATTACCAGGGAATAATGAGGTCTGGCTGATTTTTCCTCCTCACTGTGCGCAAGGCTTAATCACTGTACAAATGCACAAGCCGCCGTGTTGAGCTCACGCTTGGCACATATCACAGTGGGTTTTCACAGACAGGATATGAAGATGCTGTCATATTATCGAACCAAGTGAATGGAGGTCATCCAGTAAATGCTGAAGTCAAGTTGTGTGTGTGTGTGGAGCTTTTCCCTTACTCCATTTCCAACAGGTGGTGCTGCTGCTGCATAGCCATTTGAATCTGCAAATCTATAGGTTTAGATACATTCTAACATTTATTATTATTAATGTAACGTTAAACTATGTCACTTTTGGCCAATAATATGCACCTTCGCTGATTTAAGAAGTATATATTTCTTTCAAAAACCAATTACAACCCCTTAACACTACACTTTTTAAACCCACAACTACTTCTATACAATGAGCTGAATCAGCACAATTTATCAAACTTAATTGTTTTGTGTTTAATCCACTTAAATTTGTAAAAAATAAAGTTAACTTAAGGCATGATGAAGGAATTGTGTGGACCCCAGTAGTTTCTTACAGTGTAAGTTAAATATATTAGTATATTGTTAAGCTAAAAAAGATTACTTGAATATTCTGTTGCTCTCAGTTTGCTATTTATAGTTATATTTGATTGTCTGATTTTATGTGGAAGGTCATTTTTGCTTTACTTTGCAATTTAAATGGAAAAAATTTAAGTGTTTCAAATAACATTTGGTGAAAGTAAAATGTCAACGCATTGGTGAAATAGTGTTCTCGGTTTACTTTTTATAGTTATTTGATCGTCTAATTTTATTTGTTAGCTCATTTTTGCTTTACTCTGCAATTTAAATGGAAATAAACTGGCCATTTTAATGTTTCAAATAACTTTTGGTGAAAGTAAATCGCATTGGTAAAATAGTTTACTACATAATAATGAACTAAATTTTGAAAGAAAATGGCAAAGTATAAAGATTTAATGTATGAATTACTGTTTTGGGGCTTTGCTATCAATACAGCCTTTTAATATGGCATCAAATGATTCTTGTTCAAGATTTTTAAGTTTTATTGTTACACTAAATGACAATTTAATGTGCATCCTCCTGAAAATCATAGTAAATCCAAAATACATTATAGTTATTATTTGTTGGAGCAATACAGGAATACAACATACAAACATGACACATTGCAATGTACAGGGGGAAAATGAGCTGTTTCACCTTCTCAAAAGTGTTTGTTTTTATTGAACATATCAGACATTAAACATATAGTACAGATACTTTTTTAGTAACCCTCCCAAAAACAATAAATAGAAATTTAAGTGTATTATTAGGTTAAAAATAACTCAAATTGCATAATTTAGTGGTGTTTACATGTTTTAATTTAATTATTTTCAATTAATATTATATTCAAGTAAATTTGGTACACTCATGTATTTTTTTATTGTATTTAAATTTAAGCTAAATTTAGTTTAAATCATTTTATTTTTACTTTTATTATTATTATTATTTTAACTATATCTTAAAGATGCTATGCTAAATTTAAATCATTAAAAAAATATACATAATAAATAATATAAAATAATCCACAACAGATTCTGTCACACCCATATACACTTAAGTTTTGATACATTTCCTTCAGTTGAAATGCAATTAGACCAATTTGAGCCCTGGCTTTGGCACCAGCACCAGCATAGGTTGAAAAGGAGTTGCTCTCTTTCGAAGCATGGCTTGCCCTGAGCTTTATCACCCAAAAATACCTTTTGACGCTTTATCCTCGGCGCGATGTGTCATCTTTCTGTTGCTGCATTCTGGAAAGGCCCGTGTTTGCCATCCTAACAGGTTTTATCTGTGTCAGCGGGTGGCTGCCTGGATAGTTGGCAAGATATTTTAAGTAACTGTGCAACATTTGATTTTAAAAAATGTGCTTTTTTTTTTTCCTTCTCATGAGTTTCATTTTTGACTTACAGTTCCTCTCTAAATGCATCAGCTCTTTGTTTCTCAACACTCATGCATAGATACAGTAAATGGACCTATCAGCTTATAGAAGTGCATGTTGAAAGACAGTAATCTCTTAGTCATGACAGTGAAGTGTCTTATGAAGGAGCTGAGGCATTTCCACTCATCTTTGCCAGTTTATCATCATTTAACACGGCTATTTTTGCTAAAAAGGTACCATATAATCTTCACTGCAATGCTTGGTTTTCAGAAAGAGGCTTATTTATTGCTCTGAAAAGATACTCGTAATAGTAATAGTCAAATATATCCAAATAGCAGCTGGTAAATTTAATTTTATCAGCCTCCTCTATGAATTTTGAATCATTGCAGTTCATTTTAAACTAATACCGGAGCTCACGGTGAATCCTTTTGCCATTTCACCACCCTTTTGCTCCCTCTTGTGTTGGAATAAAGCAAGCAAGCATGTTAATGAAGCCCATGCTGAAGCAGAGCACTGCGATTGTGCTGTAATGGAAAGTCAGAGATGGTGTTTTAACGCTGTCATCGTGACCTGTTTTGCAGGTTGGAGTCAGAGTGATAAAAGTGTCACTTTAGCCTCAGAGCGGACGCCCAGGTGCTCGATAGGGCCTCACTGCCATGACTTCTGTTTTTATATATACACATGACATCATATATGCAGTTGTGCTCTTACTGTATGTTTGCATACACTTTGCATAATCTGTATCATATAATTCAACTAGAAGAGACAGAACAGGGTTTCTGCTGATCTTAAAACAGCTTAATTTACAATCTAATGGCTTCAAAGGGTTCAATTAGAGCATGCATTTTTAAATTTAAGAATTAATAGCATTAATGTTGATTTTCTTTTCAGTTTTTACTTTAAGATGGATTCACTTGAGGTCCAATTGAAGATCATTTATGTCTTATCATCTGAGGAACTGAGCAAAATTAAGTTTATACTTAAACAGGAAGAGACTATAGAGTATAAACACTGGATTTTTGTTATGAATAGCATTTGTCATTACTTTAATTAGTTTTATAAAGGTCATAAATCTACCTTCAAACCAAAACCCACTAAAATCAGTGAATGTTTTATTTAGTATTGTTCTCTAGAACTTGTATAACAGAAATGTTAATGTATTGTTAGGGTAAAACAGCTGAAATTGTATAATTGTTGGAGTTTGTTTCTCAGATTGCAGATTTAAGCCCTACTTCTGCATGATCTGAGAGGATCTGTGCTTCAGAAATAGTAAATCAAAAATGGCACAAAGGGTTTACATGTTTATTTTAATTATTATTAACTAAAAAAATATATCAAAATATATTTTAAAGTGTTTTTATTTAATTTAAATAAAACTAAAATCAAATCATTTGTATTTATTTGTTAGATTTGATCTCATTTTTATAGCAGTAATTCTATATTTTAATAAAGAAAAAAAAAAGAAAAAGAGTATCTATGTAATGCCAGATAGATCAGAATCAGGCTAAACCAGGGCATAAATAAAAATTGCAGATTATGTAAGGCATATGTAAAGCAAAGAGAGTAACTGTATATGAAAATACACACGCACACATTGATGTAGTCTGTGAGCTTCAGATGGTATCAGCTGTTTAAATGTGACCTTCGTTCAAATGACTTCCTCCTTACATTCGTCTTCTCTCTTCCTCTTTTTCCTCTGCTCAGGGACGAGCAGCACCAACACGGTGGCAGGACCCTGTCAGAACCAAAGCCAGCCACCCGTCTCTCAGTCCCAGAGCTGCAAGGGCATGTTCACAGACGAGCTGCACAAACTGGTGGACAACTGGGCCAGGGACGCCATGAACCTGTCACAGGGCAAGAGAGGCTCCAAACACCAACAGCAAGTGGTTCCTCAGGGCCACAGCTACGAAGTAAGCCTTTTATAGAGATGCACTTTTCTTTTTCTTTTTATTCACAGCAGCTCAGGGGTGATGCATGATATTCTGCATTAACTTTTAACATATTTAACAGATATTGACTGTTTTGAAATGGTTGAAATGGTCGATTTTAAATGGTTTGAGTTTAATTCATACTTTCATGATTCTGTGATGATTTTAACATTGAGTAAAAAGATTGTAGAGATGGGACTTTTGTGTTTGGGCAGTAATTAATTGTCATTATAGCTCATGTTTAGGCGGTTATAATTTTAGAAAATTGAGGAACAAATCAGGATATAGGTTAATTTTATCTGTGCAATATACTACAAAAAGAGAAGCTTTTATTATCTGATGCAAAATTATTATTATTATTATTATTATTATTATTATTATTATTATTATTATTACTATATTTTATTAAATTGTCTGTAAGAGGGACTCAAAGTTTAGATCGCAACTTTCTTTGTAGATGATCACTAGGCCCACACAGAATCAGCACGCAGCGATCCGCAGATTTTTATCCCATCATTGAGTCTATGTAATTACAGGTGTAAATTTTGATTTATTCAGTTTTAAATTAATTTCACTAATATTATTGTGATATAATAACAGTAATATAAAAATGTTCATATGATTTATTTACAGTGCAGTTTATAAAGTAATATTTTCTAAATTAATCTATTCTATAAATGGATCTAATTGGATTTGCGTTTTAAACATTAAATAAAAGTTAAGCATGTATTATTTGTATGTCATTTTTTAAGTTTTTAGTTATCATACTCCTAAAATAGTTCTGCATAAATCCACAGATTTTTTACAAAATTCTTAGCAGAAATAGCAAAAAATGTCTGCAGAATCTGTCTGGCTCTAATGATCACGCTTCTTGAAAGTACTTGAATGTACTTGGACTTCAGACATACGGATTCAAGGCCTGGAAAGTACTTATTTACTTATTTCATTGTAAGTGCGTATTTCAACGATTGGTGCTGCTGTCAAAAACAGAACGAAGAAACTGAGAAATTCTTCAATTTAAGATCTTGTAATTGTAAATAACACATTGACATTTTATCAGTATTTCAGAAAGCGCATTTGAATATTGTTAGTTTTGAGATCAGAAAATTTTATTAAAGTTCCTTGAACATTTTGAAAATTACTTTGACATTTTTAACGTAAATATTACATGTAAGTGACATGTTAAGTACAGTAAAGACTTTCATGGTGCTGTATATGACCAAAAAAAATGCTTGATTTTTAATTATTGGTGCTTTAAAAGAGCTTGAAAGACCTTGAATCTGCTGTTCATGAAAGCTATGATCATCTTATAATGCATATAAAATACCAGCATAGCTGCTTAGATTCCAAATTTGTTTGCAAACATCAGTCGGAGTCAGCCATGAAAAATCAAGACTGGTGCATCACTACATTTGAAACTTCCATATAAACTCAGACCTTAAAGACTGACTTTCTCTAAAGAAGCATGTTTGATTTCTCCTCTCCTCAGATGGTTCCTCCAGTCAACATGGGCCGTAAGTACTCTGCTCCGGGTCAGCTGTGCCCAAGCATCGCTTCAACTCTGAGCGGCCACCCGCCAATGCCCAACACTCCCGCTACCTCTCTAGGGGCTCGGAAGGGCTCCTTGTGTCCTGCGCCGCAGTACGGCTACCCCTCTGCACCTTACAGCGCCCAGTGGGCTGGAGCAACCACGCACACCCAGGCCGGTCTGCTGGCCACCTCCCAACCCCTGGGCCAATATCCACAGGGGCCCACCCCTTTACAGACCTTCCACATCAGCACTTTGCAAAAGTCAGTCAGCCACCCGGGCGGACCCAATCTGAAGAGCACGTAGGGCAGGGCCTAGCCGCGCCAGGCCTAAATAACTGTTGGGGATTGAGGCAAGGGTAAGGGTGCAGACTGAAAGTGGGCCTGGGCAAGCATTGCAGAGATTCTGCATGCTCACAAATATGCCACGGGATGATGCAAGGGATAAGAGAAGACGAAAACAAAGCAACGGACACTTGAGTGCAATGTTACGTGGCCAAAGAAGGTGTGACCATTTTTGCATCCTTCACCAAACATTTGTCAAGGGTTTTGACTTGTGTTTAAGAGCGACTGAACGCCACCTCCATCCATCTGTGTGTCCTCCTGATAAAAGCATTCGGAGGTGGGGTGGGTGACGGTGAGCGGCGGAGAGATGAATCTAGTGTCCTTGTTCCCCTCTTGCCCAAATACCCCTTTGCTGCAATGCCATGGAATAATGCAATAATTACTTACAGTGGTAGATAAAGCCCATTTTGAAACACAGGAAGTGGCCTTCATTAGATGAAACAAACAGAAAGTAAGAGAATCCATGTACAGGTTTGCTTTGTTTTTCAAGGTTACAAGGGTTTTGATTCCATTCATTAGGTTGGTTGGTTGGTTTTCTTTCCTTATTCCCTTCGAGCCGGCCTTGTGTAGCAGTAAGTTTAGGGGTAGTTTGTTTTGTCCCATGTTCAGAGGCCTTTCCGCTGCCCTCGTGGTTTGTACTTCAAAGCTTCTACAACACCTCCCAGCATGCTTTGCAGCACATTCACATGCTCACCGTCCGTTTACCTTTTGATTTTTACACTCATCTGACCACACCATGAGGCGATGTGTAATTAGTTGGATTGAGATTTGCATATGAAACTTGGGATTGCTTCTGACACACACACACACACGTACTGCCTTGAAGGCCTGTCTGTGAAGCTTCAAATCTACGACTAATGTAACAGCTTTTTCTAATCATGGCAGCATTAGGGGCCTCTCGCGATGTTTAGTTCGATCGAGACATTCAAATAAGAAGTCGTGTTCTGTACGGACCTGTATTTACTCATCAGTTTTTGATGTTGAAACACTGTGATTATTATAAATGTTGTTGGACAACATTAGATTAAAAGAAAAGTAGACAAAAAAAATGACAAACATGAAATTTTTTGGAGGGTTTTGGATATATTCGCGTTCATGAGATGTAAGGCTAGCTATTTCATTATTCACATCTTATTGGAGACACTTTAATCCTTTTCCCCCCTTTGTACTTCCTTCATATTATTATTATTAGATAAATGTGAATGTAAAATGGATTCAATTAATGTACTTGAAGAAACAAATCTTTCCCTTTTTCCCTACGCCCAATGAGCTTTCTGAAGATTCCTAGTGCCTTGCTTTTTTTAATTATTATTATTATTTAATAGGTATTTTTTTGGCTTCTGGGGTTGATTTATAAGGCAGCGGAGTCACTCAAGTTGAAGTGCTGGTCTTTGGACTCCACAGAAGGTGAATATGAATACTCTTATGGGAACGAGTTGTCGTTTTGGGTGGCGTTTTGACCATTTAATGGCGCAGTCCTACTCCCAACAAAGCTTTCTGCGCAAAACACCAGCCATGATATAGCATCCGAAGGCTGCGAAAGTGCTTGAGAGTTAAGTTTAGATACTTAGCATGAAGCGTGCATATCAACAGCGCACAACTTTCTAGCATAGAGTCGAGAGTCTTGTGGACTTTCGACAAAAACTGTGTTTCTGTTTTCCAGATGGATTCATAAACGGCGAGAGCGGTTCTTGTGAAAGGTGAGGGATCGAGATAGAAAGGCAGGACGGGGAAAGTTAGCATGCATGGGGATGCAGTATGTTGTAAGTATTTCAAAACCTCCAATAGCTAGACGTTTTCAGTCGGTTTTGACGCCATCCAGTGTCAAACCCAATCTGGTGTTTGTAGAGAGGCACGCTTTTACTCATTTAGCAACAGATGTGACAGCAAGACGAGTGTTAGAAGGATCAGAAAGGTGAGAGAAGACTGTTAGCATCCCTCACCGACACAAGAACAAGCCAAAACAGCAGACTAATACTCGCAGATTTATTGTTTTGTTTTCATCAATCTACGTTTTTTAACTCGCACTGCTCGTATAACGCCACTGTACTGGCAACAGCCTTCGGTTTTATGGCAGATCAGTAGCTTCTTTGTTTGTAGCAATCAATCAGATCACTCTTGTAAATGCTTTAGTTTATTCGAAGTGCTTAACCTGCAATGTCAAAACTACCTTTTAAGCATCGCGTTCAGCACATTAAACCGTGCAGATGAATAGAGAACGGTCCAGATTCACCGGAAACCAATGTACAGCTCATTTCGGGGTACAGAAGCGTAGTGAAGATGCTCTTAACTACTGAAAGGACTCCGATTACAACTCGTTACGTACTGCTTAGTGTGCCGTCTGCGTGAAACAACCTGGTACAGGAACTTCACTTTAGGTCAACTGTACAGTTTAGATTTTCAGCTGGCTCTCTGTATTTAAAAACACCTTTATCTCTTGCTTTGTACACACCGCTTTACCCCACTTTACGTTGTTCGGTTCGTTCAAACTGTGAACACATCAAAAGGTCTTTAACAAAGAGGTCCAACCTGCTCAGTGTTCAGACTATTGGAAATCCGTGTAGTGCTACCTTCCGAGTGCCATGTCCTCGTTCCAAAATACGCGCAAGTGTTAATTTGCTCTCGACTGTAAGAAGCAGGTTCGTCCTGTTTGACTGTAGAGGGCGCTAATGTAACTGCAGTGCAGGACGTACACCGTTAAAAAAAAACGAGATTCACCTCTGACCTCTGATGTAAATGATTTAGCACCTTTGAAAATACAACCTCTTTGTTTTTTCACTTTACTTTGAAATGGTAAATATGCGTCGGTAGCGAGATGGTGTGCGAACTAGCCATCCAGTATCGATAGACACATTGTGATGGAATAAAAAATATGATAAAGTTGTATTTTTTTGCATGATATCTTCTTCGGTTACACAAAAGAAATGCACACAAGCTCACTCACTCACTCAAAAAAACAAAAAGTATCTTAGTGAATGAATGAAACCCTCCTTTAGTTGCTCTCCTGTGGAAAGAAATACAACAGAACAATGTTTACTTAATGCTACTGACCTGTCATTAAGTTATTTTGTTTTGTACTACTTATCCGATCCGCTTGTTTTTGCTGTCTTTTGAGTCTCTAGATTTCCTCTGGCGACTTTCATTCAGTGTTTTTTTTTTATTATTGTTTTGTTTTTTGTTTTTTCCCTCCGTATGATATTTAACATTGTACAAAATGTTAAAAGAATTACTTAACATGAAAACCAAACAAAAACATGTAGGGAATCATTGGCAATGTTTAACTGTATGTTTTGCACTAAGTATAGGATGTTCAAGCTTCATATAAAACTGCGATTTGCGCTCCAATAAAAACAGCATTTGTTACCTTATTTGTAAACTTAATAAAAGTCATTTAAATAAAAAAGCCTGCCTCTGTCTGTCTGTCTGTCTGTCTGACTGACTGCCTGTCTGTGTCTTGCTATCTATCTACCTATATGTCTATCTGTCTGTGTCTATCTGTGTGTCTATCAATCTGTTTATATATCTATCAATCTGTCTATCTATCTATCTATCTATCTATCTATCTATCTATCTATCTATCT
>CAIGQQ010002477.1:7434786-7474526 GCA_903798035.1 Danio albolineatus
TCTATCTATCTATCTATCTATCTATCTATCTATCTATCTATCTATCTGTCTGTCTGAATCATGTTGATGATTTATAGGCCTTAGACATTTTCATATATGATAAAGTAGGATCACATATAAAGCTTTCAATTTAAGCAATATCATATTACTAAAGTAACAAATGTATTTATTTCTTGCAATATACAAATTCAGCTGTTCAGGGAACATGTTTATGATTTGTGTATAATCTACTGTACCTGACAAAAGTTTTGTTGTTGATACCAGTTGTAAGAGCAACAAATAATAACTTCTAGTGGATCGTTTGAAAAAGTGGCAGAAGGTAGATTTTTCTGATGAATCATCTGTTAAACTCCATCCCAATCAACATAAAATACTACAGAAGACCTACTGGAACCTGCATGGACACACGACTCTCACAGAAATCAGTCAAGGAAAAATCATGGTTTTAGGGTTACATTCAGTATGGGGGCGTGCGAGAGATCTGCAGAGTGGATGGCAACATCAACAGCCTGAGGTATCAAGACATTTGTGCTGCCCATTACATTACAAACCACAGGAGAGGGTGAATTATTTAGCAGGATAGCGCTCCTTCTCATACTTCAGCCTCCACATCAAAGCTCCTGAAAGTAGAGAAGGTCAAGATGCTCCAGGATTGGCCAGCCCAGTCACCAGACTTGAACATTATTGAGTATATCTGGGGTAAGATGAAGGAGGAGGCACTGAAGATGAATCCAAAGAATCTTGATGAACTCTGGGAGTCCTGCAAGAACACTTTCTCTGCCATTCCAGATGACTTTATTAATAAGTGATTTGAGTCATTGCAGAGATGTATGGATGCAGTCCTCAAAGCTCATGGGAGTCATACACAATATTAATTCTTTATCCACTGCACCATGACTTTATATTCTATACTGTACATTATTTCTGGTATGTGGCAAGACTTTTGTCTAATCAAAGTCAGACCTTACTGTCCTAATTATATAATTAAAGATCAAGGCATTTGGTAAAATAAGCATAATGTAGAGGCCTTTGCCTTTCATATCAGCCACTTCTGATACCAAATTATCAACTAGAAGTCAACTTATTATTTGTTCCTAAAACTTGGATAGGCGACAAGACTTTTGTCAGGTAGTGTTATCCCTAAAAGCAAAGAAAACACATCAGTGTGATTAAAAACACAAACAAGGCAATTGAATTTATTATTATTATTTTTTTGTATTTGCAGCATTAAAGTATACGCTTGACTTTTTGTTAATAGAATACCGTATACTTTCTCTGCGTACAAAATCACTTCTGTGAATTTCATTTGATGCACGGCCAAAATGGGACATTTTTAAATTTTTATACAGACGTTTGATAAGGGTGTGAATGACAGCATGTGTGCCCTTGCACTCGGTGTCCTGTCCTTCCAAAATGAGAACATGCCCTACTGTATGTGCATTTGCCAATACTCACTCCTCCATACTCGTATCAGTTCTAGGTGAGTGACAAAAGAAAAATAAGTTTCTTTAAAAAATGAAGCCATCTCACTTATGTATGATTGCTTTCGGCCAAGTCCGAAAAACAACTTTAATACACAACTATATTTTTAAGTGTAATATTTTAGAGACTTCTGTATAGTCCAATCAACAGTATGTCTCTAAAAATACCAGAATTTTGATTTTAGAAGGCATCAACATTTGTAAATAGTTATTTATTCTCGTTTTTTATTTTTTATTTTAACTTTTTTTTTATTAATTAAATCGTTCTTTTTTTAAATATTGATGCGCCAGTGTCTTCTGTCTTTATTTAAATATGATTTGAATGCCTTGTTTTAATGCTTTCTACACAATCTCACACTTTCTGTGCAACTTGTGAAATGCAAAACAACAAGACTGAAACTCCACACAGCGACTCCTGGGATTGAAGCACCTGTTGATCCCCTTTCGAAGGGTTTTTCTGACTGCATTGGCTTTATAAAGGGGGTGAGGATCGGGTAGCGTTCATACAGAAACCAATGCGAGTGAAGTATGAGTAAATGTACTAGAAGTTCAATATTTGTGTGTTAAATCTTCATTGTAATCAAATCTGTTCCGTTCCTCACAGCCATGGGAGTCTTTTATGATCTTCGGCTGGTGTCTCTGGCCGTATTGATGCTGGCATTTCACCTGGACTTTGGCAAAGCTGACGTCCGAGTGTTTGATATTCACGCCATGGACCTCTCTGGAGATGTCATTGGGAACAAACCCGATCCGTATGTCAAGATCTGGTGTGGCTCTACTTTTGGAGGAATGACAGAGTTTCTTAACGGTACTACTAATCCTGGTTGGTCTGCAGAGTTCAGCTTCCCGATATGCAAAGCTACTGAGACCCTGAAGCTGGAGGTGTGGGACAAAGATCTGTTTTTTGATGATAAACTGGGCACTTGTACTAGAACCGTGCAGTATGGGTTATTTGACATTCCTTGTCATCTGTCGAAAGGAACTCTGTTTTACAAGTATGAGTTGAGATGATTTGTACCAAAGCTTATTTGAGACAGATTTCCACTGTATCTAGATCGATGGTAATAAAACAACATGCCATGAACACTGCAGAGTATGTTTCCGCATTGATACACAGTTGAACTCAAAATATTAACCCTCTTCTTTCTTAAAAATTTCCCAAATGATGTTTAACAGAGCAAGGAATTTTCCACAGGATGTCTGATAATATTTTTTCTTCTGTAAGAAACCTTATTTGTTTTGTTTCGGCTTGAATGAAAGCAGTTTTATCATTTTTAAAACCAATTTAAGGTCAATATTACTAGCCCCCTTATGCTATATTAATTTTTGATTGTCTACAGAACAAACTATCATTATACAATGATTTGTCTAATTAACTAACTCGCCTAATTAACCTTTTTAACACTTTAAATGTCACTTTAAGCTGGCGTAATCTGGTACGTATTCTGGGACGCCATGACATGAGGCCACCTCGGTCGAGACTTAATACAACTAGTTACTGCATGAACATAATAGCTGCATTAAAATGATAATTTCAATTCAAGTTCAGTAAGTACTTACTAAAGGAGTGCTAGAAGAGTACATGCTTGACAGCCAAATCTCATTAAGTATGAATGCGATCCGTATGTAATGTGCCTTGTTTATGTTTTCATGTGACTGATGTTACAAGCACAGCAGCATAAGAGAAACGGGTGACAGCTTTAAATCGTCTAACTGCAGGCTAGGCAGTTTAAACTAATAGCTGTATTATAAAAATCTAAATCTGCCCTTGATGTCTTTAAATTTAAATTCATGTCTTTTAAATGTGTAACAATGTTTAAGTAAAATTGACTTAAATCTCCTTTGTTTAACTTGGTCGTTTGATTCTTCAATGACATTTAAGCTCATCAGTGTTCCTTTTTATCCATGCAGTCTCATACTATGATATAAGAAACCCCATTACATGTGCATTGTCAATGATACGATCACATTTCCCAAAGCCTATATGTAATATTACTGCATAATCATTAACCCCATAATAATAATTTAATGTCATGCCCCCATGCCCTATTGGGGAAGAAAACATACAAGGGGGCTAATAATTCTGGCTTTAGCTGTATGCTTAGCAAAATTTAATGCCAACGTGTTTCATCATTAGTTAAACGCTTTTATTCTATTCGTTAGAAGTACTGATAAAAGCCTTGAGTCAAGATGATCTCTGCTGCTCAGTTCACAGTTTAAAATATTAGCTAATATATGGGAATGCATCAGTAGGTACTAATGACGTGCAACAATTAATCTAAAATAAAAGTACGCATTATAATAAGATATGTGTGTGTGTGTAATGTGCATAATTGTCATTTAAATGTAAATACATATACCCACGGTAAAAAATTATATGATCATGACAACATTTTTATTTTTTTTTTTAGTAATTATTCTTTAGGGGTTTTCACCTTTAATGGATAGGTCAGTAGAGAGTATAGGCAGAAAAGTGTGGGGAGCAGAGATAGGGGAAAGATTGGCAAACGACCTCGGGCCGGAAATCGAACTCGGGTCGCCTCGGTGCTATGTGTCGGCACAATTGGCACCGACAACAACGTATGTTTATATTAACTTAATTATGTTTCTAACTTATTTTTTTAAGTTAAACAAGATGTTTTAAATCAGTTTAATGCAACCCAAGTTAATATGAGGTTGAGAGAGGCTTTAAGAATAAAGGCAATCAGTAATTTTTTTACAGTGCATGTGTGAAAAAAGCCCCCCACTAATATACAAAAATAAAATATGTATACATATGTAAATTCTCATTTAATTTGTATATAAATAAATAGTTAAAAATTACCTATAATAAATAATTATAATTATATAATAAATATATAATTCTCTAATAATTCTCAAATATCTAAGATGTATATTAAATTCTCGAATAAACACTGAACAATTTCCTGTATAATCTATAGTAACTTGCTGTAAATCAATTACAGCAAAAAATACTGTATTTACATTTACAACACTTTACTGCATATGTATTTACAGAATTGTATGAATAGACCATTTCAGTAGGTTAATATCATTGACCCATGAACATTTCTTGCTTGATATCAAACTAATTCACAACTGCATTAAGAGGCAATTCAATTATATCTTAAAGTTAAAACAGCTGCCATAACATTATTTACCAATATGTGGCTCTTTTTGGATTCTCAGAAGCTATCGAAATTAAGAATGTAAAACAGAAAACACGATAGGACCATTGTTGTTGTTTACATCCCTCAAAATGGTCTATATCTTTACTGTAAAATATAGTGATTTTCACAATGCAACTTTAAAATACAGTAACATACCGCATAACGGCCATACATTACAGTACAGATTACATTACAGTTAAATACTGTGTCATTCACAAAAAATCTTTAACATTGTATATATCTCAACAAATCTTGAATATATCCACTCTTGTGTGCATTTATATATAATGAACACTGCACACAGATATACTACTGTGAATGTTCAACCATTGATAAAAGGCCAGATGCTTTCATTTCATGCTTTCATGGTGTTGATGCCAAATGTTGACCCTACTATCTGAACGTTGCAGCAGAAATGGAGAATCAACAGTTCGGGCTGTGTAATTTGTTACTGTGCTCTTGGAGACTTGACAAAAATAAAGAGGCCAACACAGAAAATGAATACACATGGGAATTCACCACCTGTTGATCATCTTTTGTAAGATTTCAGCAACCGCATTGGCTTTATAAAGGGTTTGAGGATCCTGAAGCACTCATACTGAATCCAAAACAAGTGAGGTAAGGCTTCTTGCTACTTTTAACATTTGATTTTATGCTCCTATTTCTGTATTTGAATCTTCATACTAAATCTACCATATTCTTTCTGACAGTCATGACAGTCTTTAATCGTCTTCGGCTGGTTTCTCTGGCCGTGCTGATGCTGGCGTCTCAGCTGGACGTTGCCAGTGCTTCTGTTCGGGTTTTTGCTTTATATGCCAGAGACCTCACCGGAGATCCTGCCGGAAACAAACCCGATCCGTACGTCAAGATCTGGTGTGGCTCTTCTTTCGGGGGGCAGACCGAATGGCACAAAGATACCGCTCATCCTGTGTGGTCTGCAGAGTTCAGCTTCCCAAACTGCAAAGCGAGAGATACCCTGAAGCTGGAGGTGTGGGACAAAGACCTGAATTTCGATGATAAGTTGGGCACATGTACTAAAACGCTGGAATACGGGTTGTCCTCTGTTACTTGTCATCTAAAGAAAGGATCTCTGTTTTACAAGTATGAGCTGAAGCAATGAATATGTTCTAATCTGTAACTAGCTAGATGGAAAAAATTAACCATATGCATTGAATATATATTGTATACTCTCTGTATGCATTGCAATTGATATTCATTAAAATGTACTGCTTATATCTACTTAGAGAAATGCTTTTTGTGAGGGGCTTTTCAGTGAAGCAAGATTTTTTTTTTTCAGACCCAGCAAACCACAATAAACATTTAACCATACAAAAAAAAATTTAAACAATAAATAAATAATAATTAAATGGAATGAAGATAAAGTTATTACAAAACAAAACCCATACTGAGAAAAACCTACTGTATACAAACCAAAACCTGGCCCATACATTAACAAGATTGCTCTAAAACGAAACTTAAATGGGGTCGTTCTGATTCACACACAAATAAAAACAAATAAATAAACTCAAATTCAAAAAATCATTCAAAACTAATAAAATAAAATATTATACATGGATCGCGTTCTCGTAGGTTACAATCTTTAAGATGGTCAGTCAAGGGGAAGGAGAGTAACGTTAATTTTGGGTGAAACACATAAGCAAACACACAATATCAACAAGTGGGGGACAAAATAAAAAGTTTTTTTTTATTTACAAAGATAGTGATAATAATAAGTGCAAAATAGATATATATATATATATATATATAGAAAGAACAATAAATTTATTTACAAGAGTATATTGAAAATCATAGACAACAAATGGGACACAAAATGTTTGATCATCAATCATAAAAAAATAAGTAATTAAATTCTTGCTTGCTGTTATTCGTTGTTCGCTCGCTTTTTGTGCACTTCAAACAAATAAGCAGAAGAAAATAAAGGAAAATAAATAAGAAATAATTAAATACATGAAACACATATCAGAACAAATAATAAACATTGGAACCCTTTAAATTAAATTACCTTCAATCAGTATTTGTATTTATGTGACCTCTGTCCGCACACTTAATTAACCTGTAGTCTGTTTACAGAATAAATAAGACCGTTGTCTGCTTTTCATTGTACTCTAAATAGGTAGTGCTGTCGCCTCACAGCAAGAAGGTCGCTGGTTCGAGCCTCGGCTGGGTCAGTTGGCATTTCTGTGTGGAGTTTGCATGTTCTCCCCGTGTTCATGTGGGTTTTCTCTGGGTGCTCCGGTTTCCCCCACAAGTCCAAAGACATGCGGTACAGGTGAATTAGATCAGCTATATTGTCCGTAGTGTATGTGTGTGAATGAGAATGTATGGATGTTTCCCAGAGATGGGTTGCGGCTGGAACTGCTGCGTAAAACATGCTGGATAAGTTTGCTGTTGGTTAAGTTGGTTCATTCCACTGTGGCAACCCCGGATTAATAAAGGGACTAAGCCGAAAAGAAAATTAATAAATGAATGAATGAAAGCTGAATAAATAAGCGTATATTGATGTATGTTGTCTTAGGATAGAGCAACATTGAGCTGCGATACAACTATTTGAAAACCTGGAATCAAAATAGAGAGAAAATCACTATTAAAATGTCTAAATAAAGTTCTTAGAAATTGAGTTTTGATATGTTTCTGGTTGAAAATGTACAAAAACTCTTAATGGTACATGGTCTTCACTTAACATTTGAATATTTTTGGTGTAAAAGAAAAATATCATTTATGCTCTTTCAATGTTTCCATTCTCATATGGTTTATAAGAGCTGAAATATACTGTAAGAGTTAGTGATATTATGACATTTTTGAATAGAAATAGTTACACATAATTCATGAATACACATAATTCATGAATTACACATAATTCATGAATAGAAATAGTAGGTCAACATCTGAACTAGACAGTTTAAATATGTGGACACTGGCTAGTATGTCATTGACTCTTGTTTTTGGCCAAAGTAAATAGGCCAACAGAGAAACTTGGAGATTCTGATTGGATTTAATAACCTCTTGATCAGATTTACGTGTGTGCATTGGCTTTATAAAGTGTTTGAGATTCAGGATGCATTCATACTAAACCCAATACAAGTGAGGTAAGTCGATCTTCCTGATACTAACATGATCTTGTTTCAATGTTAGAATGTTAATCTTTATAATAACAATCTTTCTGACAGTCATGGCAGTCTGTTATGATCTTCGGCTGGTTTCTCTGCTGATGTTGGTGTGTCAGCTGGACTTTGCAAGTGCTTATGTTCGGGTTTATGGCTTACAAGCCAGAGACCTTACTGGAGATCCTTTCGGAAACCACCCTGATCCATACGTGAAGGTCTGGTGTGGTGGTACTTTTGGGGGGATGACAGAATTTCACAAGGATACCGCTCATCCTGCATGGTCTGCAGAGTTCAACTTCCCAAACTGCAAAGTGAATGAATACCTGAAGCTGGAGGTGTGGGACAAAGACCTGAATTTTGATGATCTCTTGGGCACGTGCACCATAGTGGTGCAAAATAGTTCATCGCCTGTTACTTGTCATCTGTCGAGTGGATCTCTGTTTTACAATTATGAGTTAAAGCAATAAATTTCTTTACTGAAATGCTTGAAAATCACTTTTTTATCCAAATAAAGGACCTTTCCAAGTCATATCAGTTTTTCATTTCACATTGAATGTATTATTAAATATTTGCTGATTTTATATAGGAATTCTTCCAAGAATTAACCATGTTTTTTAGTATTATTATTATTATTATACCATGTAATAACCAATTCACCATGATGTTGAACAATTACAATGGTGAAGAAGTTTAGGTAGTAAAACCAATGTAGGCAAATCAAAGTACTAATAAAGCCCCATGGTTGTCTTTACTACAATGGTTAATGTTGTGGTTGTTCTGAGTTAAATAGCAACAGAGACTTTAGCATACTTAACTCAATAGTACTTCATGTGGTACACGTCCTTTAAGTTTACTCATGATTAATGCCTAGTTCACGCCATGCCATCATTCCAACAACAGGTTAATACAACTTTTACTTCATCCTTGGACAATAACACAACACGTGTGATACTTTTATATTCGTGTCGTGTGGTAATGTTCAATTGTGCACAGGCGAGTCGTTTATCGCTTCATGTGAATCGTGTGAACGAATCGATTCACCTAATACACAATCTAATTACACATAACGCAACGTCAGGTGAAGATCATCAGTTGAAAGTGAGTATTATATGTAGTTTGTTTGGTCACAGATAATTCTCAATACAGTAAAGTTACCTTACTTTTTTCCTCCCTTAGTATTCTCATGTAGTCCTATATTAGCAAAATACCCCATGTCTTCTCAGAAGAAAGACGGAATGCGACACGAGGGTGAGTACATTAATCTTAAACAAGTTTGTCCTTTTATTTGTTGCAGAAATTAGTTTGTTATCGCAGAATTGTTATACAAATGTTGGGTTTGTTGTTGTTTGATTATCATATGTATACCATACTCAACCTATCTACACATACCATAGATAAAATGTGTTTACTTTAGCAAAACCATGATTTATTTGTGGTTAGCCGAAGTAAAGTGAGTGACGCTTTCACTATTTATCCATTCATCTGTCTCTGTGGTTTAATTCGGGTCACTTTTATTATGTAATTTGAGCAGTTTGTCAATATTTTTCTGACCCTGATCTTGTTTGATAAAGGTGTGTGAATGACCCACATGTGCACATGCACTCTGTGTCCCCCAAAGTGTGTACGTGCACAACTTTATTTCAGCAATGAATTCATAATATCAAAATTGTTTCTGACCATGTAGCAAACTAGTGAATATAGGCCCTTATAGTTCAATACGCTCAAAAAATATATGTTTGCTGTTTGTTCAAAATATTTATTTAAAACAAGTGTTTTAAATATTTATTTAAAACAAGCTGAAACATGGGGCGCCACGGTGGCGTAGTGAGTAGCACGTTCGCCTCACAGCAAGAAGGTCGCTGGTTTGAGCCTCGGCTGGGTCAGATGGCATTTCTGTGTGGAGTTTGCATATTCTCCCCGTGGTTGCATGGATTTCCTCCGGGTGCTCCGGTTTCCCCCACAGTCCAAAGATATGCGATACAGGTGAATTGGGTAAGCTAAATTGTCCGTAGTGTGTGTGAATGAGTGTGTATGGATGTTTCCCAGAGATGGGTTGTGGCTGGAAGGGCATCTGCTGCGTAAAACAAATGCTGGATAAAGGCACTAAGCCGACAAGAGAATGAATGAATGAATGAATAAGCTGAAACATCACTTTTTTTGTACTAAAACCTAATAGTTTTATGTTCACTATACTTAAATTTGTAAAAACACAAATAAGTTAACCTAATTACTTCATGTTGACCCAACACAAATCGATTGTGTGCATTTTTCACAGTGTATCATTTTATTACGTGCTTCCTGTTTTTGAAAAATGACTTTTTTAGAGTAATTAAATTCAACCTTTTTTTAAAATGCTGTTTATTTTTCCTTTAAAGTTTAAAATCAACAATTATACAAGTATACCATATACACAACCCGGTGTTTTCTGCTTTAGTGAAGAGTTCGTTTTCAAAAACACTTGCAAATGAACTCTTCTTATATATCAGGACATATATTCATGCCTCCGAAGAATGTTTAAATCCTTTTTTATGGAAACCGTTTTGGCTGCTGTGAAAAATAGGCCAGTGCAGATGCTCATGGGATTTCCGCACCTGTTGATCATGGAGGTTTTTGTGATTACATCGGCTTTATAAACTGGGTGAAGATCATGAAGAGTTCACACAGAATCCGGAACAACTGAGGTAAGGCATCTTCAACACTGAATCATCTCAGCTTCTCAGCTTCTTCTTCTTCCACATATTAATATTTGTGTTAGGGCTGCAGGATATTGGAAAAATCGAACAATGCGTCATTGTCTTTCTGCAATATGGATTGCGATATGAATATAATTTCAGCAGATGACTTGAATGTCTATATTTGGAAACAATTAATAATTTTCTCGAATGATAGGGAAGTGAATAATAAGGCATATATAATATATAATAATGCATAATATATATATATATATATATATATATATATATATATATATATATATATATATATATATATATATATATATATATGTCTACAATATATATACTGTCTACAATCATATATAAATACAATAGAGAAAAAGATGCAAGTGAAATTAACAGTGTTTTAGGGTTTTAACAGTATTCAGGTCCATTCAGGCATAATATTATTGATACTAATATTGTAATTTTGATAATAATGATAATATTGTCTTCATTGAGTGAATAATCTATGACAGTCATTATTAAAATTACAAATGGTACAATTTCTTAAGCCTGAATGCTTTTAAAGTCCTCATGCCTCAAAAACACATGCAAATAATAAGCTATCATCCTGACTCAGCATTGCATATGCTGCGATGTAACTATTGCAAATGATCACATCAATGCTGAAAGGATGTATTGTGTGGCCCTAATTTGTATCAACCTTTTTTCTTCTGACAGCCATGGCGGTCTTTACCCATCTCCGGCTGGTGTTTGTGGCCATCCTGATGCTGTCGTCTCAGCTAGACTTTGCCAAAGCCGCTGTTGTGCTGTCTAGTTTGAAAGGCAGCAACCTCCCTGGTGATGCTTTTGGAAACAAACCAGACCCGTATATAAAAATTTGGTGCGGGACCTCTTCTGTGGTGACGGGATATTTCAAAAACAACGCTAATCCTTCTTGGGATGCAAGTTACTACTTCTCAGGCTGTGCTTCCCGTAACACTTTAAAGCTGGAGGTGTGGGACAAAGACGTGAAGAATGACGATCGCATAGGCTCGTATAGTGGAACTGTGGCATCAGGAACTAACAATAAGGTTTCTTTCTCTGTGGGCAAAGGAACTGTGAGCTTCAAGTATGATGTGCAATAAATCTGTTCCACATTAGCACCTTGTGTAGGTGTTCAGTGGAAATAAAATTGTGTATTTTGACTGTGAGATGTTAATTAAATAATGTAACGAGTGCTGACATTGATTTTAAAAATATATATGTATTTTAGTCTAATAAAACATGACAAAATAAGGCCTTTTGTGAGTGTGTCTTTAGTGTCGCAAGAATATCTATGCAGATTTGGTGCTTATGAAACATTTATTATCTTCACTGAATCAAATAAGAATTAAATCGAAAACAAAATCTGACTTTAATTAGTTTATTTTCACTCATTTTTGATTAATTATTAATTACTACTATTATTTACTACTGTAGTTTCTTTTTCTTCAATGGAAGGGTACCAACAAGGTTGTTCATGTTTATATATTCTGGTCTGGGATCAGATGTTTGTCATTATATGTTCATGTATTACTACGGTAATACATACTGCTGGAGTTGGATGATGACACTTAATGTACACGTATGTTTTCTAAACAGACACAGCCAAGCCTGAAATTATTCATACCCCCGCCAAATTCTGACTTCATTTATATATAAATATAAATAAATAAATGAATGAATAAAAAATATATAATAATAATAAAAAATAAAAGAAATAAACCAAAATCTTTTGGTTTGATTTTAAGTCAGAAGGGGTATGAATAATTTCAGGCTTGAGTATGCTATATAAATCTTCTTTATTTACATGTAATATGGGGAAATTTATTCTGTTATAGAGGTTAACATTTTGCAATGATATTTGTAATGATTTAAGACAAAAGATTGTTGTAAAACATAATAATAATAAAGCAAACTTCTGTGCTTGGCTTATTGGTGTTCACCCAAATCTATTAAACTTGGATTTTTAACAAAATAAGACTAAGACTGAACAAAAACTAACCAAATAAAGCAATGCACATAAAACATTTCTAGTAAAACTGCATAAATAAAATACACTTGACAGTTTACAGTAAGGTCGTGTTGGTTAATGTATTTACTTACACGAACAAACACTGCACAATACATTTATGTTCTTCTTTGTTAATGTTAGTTAATAAAAATTGATGAAGATGCCTGTTAGTTCTTGTTAACTCACAGGGAGTTAACTAATGTTATCAAGCGCTGTTTTGTATTTAAATAACACATTAGTAAATGTTGAACTATGATTAATAAATGCTATTAAAGTATCGTTCATTCTTAG
Organism: Danio albolineatus; assembly: GCA_903798035.1. Classification (NCBI taxonomy): domain Eukaryota; kingdom Metazoa; phylum Chordata; class Actinopteri; order Cypriniformes; family Danionidae; genus Danio; species Danio albolineatus. The sequence goes on from CAIGQQ010002477.1 coordinate 7,447,567, forward strand.
TTCATGTTAGTGAATATATTAATTTTTATTAATTCCTTATTGTAAAGTGTGACCAAAAACCGAATAGTAATAATTGAGACTTTAATAAAGCCTCTCATTTTTAGATATTTTTATAATTTATGCAATTACATCACAGCACATACATTTTATATTAGTACATAAGAAATACATTACAATAAACATACAACAGCAACAAATTAAATGATAATATGAATTGCAAGATGTACTTACCCACATATAAGCTAAATCAAGAAAACACATTATTGACGGAGACCTTTAAACAATTTGGTGGCAAATTGTTACTCTTATTTCAGTCAAATGATCAGTATTGGTTATTGTTATTGTAACCCTTTTGTGCAAATAATACGCTCAACACAAGTTACTGATGCGCAAATAGTCTGGTGCAGGAATATTTCACCTCCACAAAGTCCCATTCTTAATTGCGGGTACTTGGAGAAAATAGTCAGGATGGATCTTAAAGCAACATTCATCCAAACCATTACTTTATTTACTAAGTATACCACAAGAGGGCGCTAACTCTCTACTTTTGTATTAAAGAAATTCAATCTAGAAAGGTATAGTAAAAACAGGCAGTTATTAACTTGCAGTTACTGTATGTTTGCTTCAAATTGTTTAGTTTTTTTTTTAACTATGCCTAATGTTTTAAAGGGATAGTTCACCCAATTATTAGAACTGATGATTCAAGATATGTGACTTTTTTATTGTTCAGTAGAATGGTAAAGAAGTTTTTTTTTTTTATCTAAAACTGGTCCTTGGTGATTCCTAAAATGCAAGTCAATGGCTACAGATTTGAGAGTTAAAAAAACCCTAAAGGCAATACAAAAATAATACTTGTGGCTCCTGATGATACACTAAGGCAGGGGTATACAAACTCAGTCCTGGAGGGCCGGTGTCCTGCTAAGTTTAGCTCCAACTTGCTTTAACGCATCTGCCAGGAAGTTTCTAGTATATCTAGTAAGAGCTTGATTAGCTGGTTCAGGTGTGTTCGATTAGAGTTGGAGCTAAACTCTCTAAGACTCTCCAAGTTTGGACACCCCCGCCTTAGTGTAAGGCAATAAGCACTAAGGCCTGCATATAAGAACAAAATATTGTATATATTCTTCAATCTCTCGCACAAATCACAGGTATTCATGTTTTTTATTACTTTTGTTGGCTCTCAAATTGTATTAGCATTATATTATGTATCACTAAGTTCCACAGTGTTGGCTAAAAAATTGTTTTGCTGAAAAATACAGCTGCATATTTTATAGTCTGAGAGCATGCAAATTAATAGCAGGGTGTTTTTTTTATTGCTTTGTTATTGTTTATATTATTATTATTAGTAGTAGGTGACCTATCTCTTTAAAGGATTGTGCTAATTTACATGTGCTCTGTGTTCTGTCCTTGAGCAAGACTCTCCTCTGCATATCAGTCAGATTGTGCTTTGACTTGGAGCAGTTCCATATCAGTGTGCTTTCCAAAGTATCTACAGCTTAGCAACACAAAAACAAATGTGCCGACCAAATATAATGTGACATATAAAAAAAAAAAAATGTACAGTACTAAAAGCCTTAATTATATGGCATGGCAGCTTTTCAAACAGCTAATATATGCCACCTACTGTATGTGTAGCTTTTGGGCCGATTTGTCTTTACTACTTTTGGTACCATCTTTAAAGACAAATCCTTAAGCACAACAACAATTAAAAGCAGTGAATAATGTCATGGATATTAAATCGTTGAAGCGATTAAACCGAAAATAAATGATGTTTGCATGAAGATAACAGAGTTTATAGAGTGTTAATAAATATAGAATGAAATTTACTGCGATGTCAGGGTGTATATAAGTCGAAAACTGTTATCTGTTTATGACTCTTACACTCAAAACTATTATTTTGCTGCTTGTTCAAACTACTTATTCAAAATGAACTGAAATAACACGATGGTTGGGTGTTTTAGGGACACAACTTAATTGTTTTACTGTATGTTCAATTCTCTTAAATTAGTAAAAATTAATAAGTTAACTTAATTCCTTCATGTTGTGGGAAACCCAGCTTTTTTACAGTTTGTGTGTGTATATATGAAAAATCAACGTTTCAGTAGCTGGCAAAGAGCAATGCATATTTGAGATCATTTTCAAACCTGCTGATTTGACACATTTAAATGTTCCAACATAAAAAGAGTCGGTTCAGCAAATCTGATAGCAGATATGCATGGGATTTACCCATCTGTTGATCACCAAATGAACGGATTTTGCGTTGGTGATTGCGTTATAAAGGGAGCCTGGATCAAAAAACAAGCACACGACACCTAACACAAGCAAGGTAAGACATCTTTAACATTGGAATCACACCTCAGATTTAATTCAGGTATTTCTGTATGTATTAAAGTTACACTAAAATGTAATATATATATTCTTTCTGACAGTCATGGCAGTCTTTTGTGATCTCCGGCTGGTTTCTCTGGCCGTGCTGATGCTGGCGTCTCAGCTAGACTTTGCCAGTGCTTCTGTTCGGGTGTTTGGCTTGCATGCCAGGGACCTCACCGGGGATCCTTTCGGAAACGAACCCGATCCGTACGTGAAGGTCTGGTGTGGTGCTGTTTTTGGGGGGCAGACCGAATATCACAAGGATAACGCTAATCCTACATGGTCTGCAGAGTTCAACTTCCCGAACTGCAAATGTGGTGATGACGTGAAGTTGGAGATTTGGGACAAGGACATGACTTTCGACGATCATTTGGGCACATGCAGCAAATTGGTTCAGTATGGGTCTTTCGCCGTTACTTGTTATCTGAACAAAGGAACCTTTTTTTACAGGTATGAAGCGAAATAAGTTTCAGTTTGTAAAGCTATAAGTTGAGACAGCCTCCTTTGTGTGATGCTTGATAACAATAAAGTTGAACAGCATTCACTGAACCATCTGTGTGTTTTGCATTGAACATTGACTTGTGGAAAACGTGTAAGTCAAAATCATTCATTTTCCTTCAGATTAGTCCTTGATTTATTAAGGGTCGCCACAGCGGAATGAACCACCAGCTACTCTGGCGTATGTTTTGCGCAGCGGATACTGGGAAAAGCACTATAAAATAATTTAAATGAAAAAAAAGAGCAATAATTCAATCAGGGTTAGTTGAATCATATTCATGCCTCGTGGTCAAATTCTTTTTATTTACTGCTCACAGATTTATTTCCCACTTGTAGCACTTAAGTTAAATTCCCTCATTAATCGAGAGGGGTCTGGCTGCAGACTTGGTGCAATGCAATCTGAGCTGCATCCAATGCTTTTTAATGGGCTCATCTAACCCCACCCCTAGCCCTACCCCTCACAGTGATGTCACTAGCTCCATTAAGTGCATTGCGTCTGACATTGCATCGTGAAAGATGCAGTCTCAGCTTGCATCATAAAGGCTGCATTCAGATACTATTGGGCTGCATTCTGCACATTTGGATTCTACAGATGATTGAAAATATTATTTAAAGTAGGCGAGGATATGGACTGCAGTGTCCCCCCCAAAAAGAGAATATGTACTGTATACATGAAATAAAATGAGTCAGTATTATGAGCACACAGTATTCTTACAGACTCCTCTCACCCTGCTCACAGACTGTTCTATCTTGCTCTCAAGCAGGCGCTTAATGTTCCCCAGAGCTGTCTCCGTTTTGAACTCTGCCCCACTGACTCTTTTGCCCCCCCACATACAACCTCACACTCTCCTCATAACTTACACTCCCCATAAACACTGTATCATTAATTATTTCCATATATTCATCTCACTACATTGCACTAACTCATCTTGATTTGTACATATGTACATTTGTAATTATGCTCATATCTATCTGCAGCAACCTGTACATATATTCATCTATTGTAAATCTCTGTTCATAGTTAATACAACCTGTATAAAATGCTTTTAGTACATCCATCTGTATCACCATGGGTTTACTATAATTGCACTTATAACTTATACCTATATCCTGCACTTGCTGCTATTGCACTCCTGGTTAGACCTGAACTGCATTTCATTGCCTTGTACTTGCACATGTGTAATGAAAATTAAGGTGAATCTAATTGAATCTAATATAATTCTACATTTAAATTATTTTAAGTTATTGTTATAGCCTAGTTATACACGAGAATAAAAGGAAAAACATTATGTAGTGATCATTTTGGCTTGTTTGTCATATAAAATCACTGTTTAATTTTGTAGTATTAGTAAAAACACAGTCAAGTCATAGCATTTTTACGATTTTGGAGTTTGGCAGTAGAACAAGTTTTCTATTTAACTTCAAAAATGTCCACCACAAAAGCATATGACCATAACCATATGAATTGTGGTCTGAAGGTAAGAAAATAATGACAGAATTTTTATTTTTGCACGTATTTGTTTTTTAATATGCACCAGAGTTATGGAATTAACTCAAAAGAACATCACTGATATATCCTATATGTGACAGATAATACAGGCTGGAGCTTTATGAACTTCTTCACTGAAATTTTATTTAAAGTCGGCAAGGATACGGGCCGCAGTGTATAAAAAAACAAAAATGTATACATAAAATAAAATGAGACTATTACAATAAAATGCTACATTTAAAGTATTTTAAGCCATGTTGTAGTCTAGTTATACATGAGAATAAAAAAATAAAAAAAACGTGATAATTTTGGCTTGTTTGTCGCATAAAATGACAATTTAACTTTGTAGTAATAATAATTAAAAACATTGCAAATTGCGGCCTAAAGAAAAGGAAATAATAATGACAGAATTTTTACTTCTGCATGTATTTGTTTTTTTACAAAAACAAAACAAAAATGTATACATAAAATAAAATGAGACAGTATTACAATATAATACTACATTTATTAAGTATTTTAAGCCATGTTGTAGCGTAGTTATACATGAAAAATAAAACGCATTATGCGATAATTTTGGCTTATTTGTCGCATAAAATGACCATTTAACTTTGTAGTAATAATAAAAATTTAAAAAAAACATTGCAAATTGTGGCCTGAAGAAAAGGAAATAATGACAGAAATTTCACTTTTGCACGTATTTGTTTTTTAATATGCACCAGAGTTATTGAATCAACTCGAAAGAACATTACTGGTAGAACCCATATGTGACAGATAATACAGGCTGGAGCTTTATGAACTTCTTCTCTGAAATTTTATTTAAAGTTTGCAAGAATACGGGGCGCATCGTCCAAAAAAAGAAAATATGTATACATAAAATAAAATGAGACAGTATTACAATATAATGCTACATTTAAAGTATTGTAAGCCATGTTGTAGCGTAGTTATAGGTGAGAATTAAAAAAAACACATTATGGGATAATTTTGGCTTGTTTGTCACATAAACGACCATTTAAGTTTGTAGTAATAAAAAGAACCAAAAAAAAAAAAACATTGCAAATTGCAGCCTGAAGAAAAGGAAATAATGACAGAATTTTCGTTTTTGCATGTATTTGTTTTTTTATATGCACCAGAGTTATGGAATCAACTCGAAAGAACATTACTGATAGAGCCTATATGTGACTGATAATACAGGCTGGAGCTTTATGAACTTCTTCCCTGAAATATTATTTAAAGTTGGCTAGGATGCGGGCCATAGCGTACAAAAAATAAATATATGTATATATAAAATAAAATGAGACAGTATTACAATATAATGCTACATTTAAAGTATTTTAAGCCATGTTGTAGCCTTGTTATACATGAGAATTAAAAAAAAAACATTATGTGATAATTTTGGCTTGTTTGTCGCATAAAATGACCATTTAACTTTGTAGTAATAATAAGAAACTAAAAATAAAAACATTGCAAATTGCAGCCTGAAGGTAAGGAAATGATGACAGAATTTTCACTTTTGCATGTATTTGTTTTGTAATATGCACCAGAGTTATGGAATCAACTCGAAAGAACAATACTGGTAGAACCCATATGTGACAGATAATACAGGCTGGAGCTTTATGAACTTCTTCACTGAAATATTATTTAAAGTCAGCAAGGATACGGGCCGCAGTGTCCAAAAAAAAATTTTTTTTTAAATGTATACATAAAAAAAATGAGACAGTATTACAGTATAATGCTACATTTGAAGTATTTTAAGCCATGTTGTAGCCTAGTTATACATGAGAATAAAAAAAAACACATTATGTGATAATTTTGGCTTGTTTGTCACATAAAATGACCGTTTAATTTTGTTGTACGAAAAAAATAAAATAAATAAACATTGTAAATTGCGGCCTGAAGAAAAGGAAATAATGACAGAATTTTCATTTTGGCTCGTATTTGTTTTTTAATGTGCACCAGAGTTATGGAATCAACTCGAAAGAACATTACTGATAGACCCTATATGTGACAGATAATACAGGCTGGAGCTTTATGAACTTCTTCACTGAAATATTATTTAAAGTTGGCTAGGATACAGGCCGCAGTGTCCAAAAAAAAAAAAAAAAAAAAAAATGTATACATAAAATAAAATGAGACAGTATTACAATATAATGCTACATTTAAAGTATTGTAAGCCATGTTGTAGCGTAGTTATAGGTGAGAATTAAAAAAAACACATTATGGGATAATTTTGGCTTGTTTGTCACATAAACGACCATTTAAGTTTGTAGTAATAAAAAGAACCAAAAAAAAAAAACATTGCAAATTGCAGCCTGAAGAAAAGGAAATAATGACAGAATTTTCGTTTTTGCATGTATTTGTTTTTTTATATGCACCAGAGTTATGGAATCAACTCGAAAGAACATTACTGATAGAGCCTATATGTGACAGATAATACAGGCTGGAGCTTTATGAACTTCTTCACTGAAATATTATTTAAAGTTGGCTAGGATGCGGGCCATAGCGTACAAAAAATAAATATATGTATATATAAAATAAAATGAGACAGTATTACAATATAATGCTACATTTAAAGTATTTTAAGCCATGTTGTAGCCTTGTTATACATGAGAATTAAAAAAAAAACATTATGTGATAATTTTGGCTTGTTTGTCGCATAAAATGACCATTTAACTTTGTAGTAATAAAAAATTGCCAATTGCCAATTGCCACCTGAAGAAAAGGAAACAATGACAGACTACATCACTTTACACGTATTTGTTTTTTAATATGCACCAAAGTAATGAAAAGAACATTACTGATAACCAGTATGTGACAGATAATACAGGCTGGAGCTTTATGAACTTCTTTTTATTATATTTATGTACGTATAAACAGACAAAGAGTTAAATTCAAAGTAACCTACCCCAATTCTAACCGTTTTTATTCAACAAAATAAAGTGCGTTGACATTTTTACAGATCCAACAAACAAAAGTAAGAAAGACATTATCTGTTGCTCACGGTATATTGTAGGGCATTGAGAATATAACATAAACTGAACTAAAGCTCTTGATTCACTCAAAAATATTAGAGCTAATCATAAAAATATGTTTGCAAACGAAAATGTAGTTCACCCACAACAGATATTACGTCACACTGATTGCCCACCTGCAGCATTATATATTCTTATTCATAGTATTTGACATTGTCTTAAATCAGCTTAATATCACATTTTCGTTATACGGTATGCAGCTAGAGTAAATCCAACCAGCCAAAGCTACACATTAAGTGCTTGTTCTTATCCTAGACCGATTGCAGCTATTCATCTGAAACCCAGACTGATAAATAACGGTATTGTTAGGATGCACGGTTCATAGACCGGTGTTTTTGAAGCAGTATATTTGCAGGGTGCTAGAAGGTAAAGCTATCAAACCACTCATTCACATATGAGGGGATCTGGTAGGGTTACTAGGCAACAGGCTCAGATGATGCAATCCATGATGTGGATCTGCAGGGAGTCCAGGTCAGGTAGTACTTCCCCACATTTAGGACAAGCGTGATCTGGAATATTCTGCTGCTGCCATTCACCTGAGGGGAAAAAAAAAAAGAGGTCGATGTTAATTATCTTCTCAATATGTTAGGAATAAAGTCGTTTTTGGAGATTAGAGTCTAATCAGCAGAAAGGTAGTAGTATTTATGGGCTTTATTCTGTGAGAAGAACAATCCTGGATGTACTTTCTCCTTTATTACATGACTATTTGCCACAAAATATAGAAATTAAACACAAAACATTGTACTGAGCCGTAGTAATTTATTCATTCTTGAATTAAACGGAAAGCAAACAGAAATGAAACAGGCTGAGTGAAGCTCGTATACACTAACATGTGCATTAGTCAGTCACAAGATGGTGCCAAACTGTCTAAAACACAAAATTGACTGAAACCAAAACAGCTGATGGACGGAGTATACATTAACCTGCGCATTATTCAGTCACAAGATGGCGCCAAACAGTCAAAACAACAAAGCTGACAGAAACAGCTGATGGAGTATACACTAACCTTTGCATTATTCAGTCACAGAATGGCACCAAACAGTCAAAAACAACGCTAACTGAAACCAAAACAGCTGATGGACTGAGTATAGACTAAACTGAGCATTATTCAGTCTTAAGATGGCGCCAAACTGTCTAAAACACAAATCTGACAGAAACCAAAACAACTGATGGACGAAGTATACACTAACCTGCGCATTATTCAGTCACAAGATGGCGCCAAACAGTTAAAACAACGAAGCTGACAGAAACAGCTGATGGAGTATACACTAACCTGTGCATTATTCAGTCATAGAATGGCACCAAACAATCAAAACCAACGCTAACTGAAACCAAAACAGCTGATGGACGAAGTATACACTAACCTATGTATTATTCAGTCACAAGATGGCGCCAAACTCTCAAATGCAACGCTGACAGAAATGAAACCAGTTGAATGAAGCATATACTAACCTATGTATTATTTCAAGAGTTCACACTTAGCTGATAATTGATTATAAAGCTTGTTTGGCATGCTGTCCCGGGAGTTCGTTAAATCCTCGAGCCCAGGGCTTCCTCTCGTTTGCAAGGCGAGAGGAGAGTTTTAGCTCAGGTAGATCTCGAAACTCCCCTGCGGGTAGCTAATGAATGGATAGTGATTGCTATGGAAAGATGACTACTTACTAGGAGCATGCCTATGGTGCCGATTTGGATTAGTCGATTAACTTAAGTTGCATGTTTTTGGACGGTGGGAGGAAACCGGGGGAACCCGGGGGAAACCCATGTGAGCACGGGGAGAACGTGTAAACTCCGCACAGAAACGTCAGCTGGCTTGGTAAGGACTACAACCAGTGACGTTCTTGCTGTGAGGCAACAGTGCTAACCACTGGGCCACCGTGCCACCCATCTAGGAAAGGAGGAGGAGTAGGGGTGGAAGGGGGGATTCTTCAAAACGAAGATGGCTGTGATATGACACTTGGGGTATTTATAGTCGCTTAGAAATCTTCTGATTGGTGAATCATAAATTGAATAATGCAGGACCAGCCGCAAGCAAACATCTGCACGTGATCCTCTTGAAATTAGTTTATAAATAAACTTCACTTATTACCAAAACGATCAAAAACAGCAGCGTGACAGACAAGCAGATACATGTACACGCGGATGTAAGTATATGGATGTCAACATATTGACTGACGGTCAAGTTGATTCGACGTTCCCGGATGAGCCTGTATTATTTAGTGGTAGTTTTCACAGAATAACATATCTTCGAATGTCGCAACAGACCAATCAGTATTGAGTATCCCAGACAGCACATGTAATAAAGAGTTTTGGATTTTTTAAAAGGTAAGGTACTACCCTTACCTCCTTGCAGGTTGTGTGGAGCTGCGGGCCCTTGAGGGTTGGCTCCACGTGGCACATGCCTCCTTTGCATCTCACTCATTGAATGCCTGATGCATGGAAAAAAAATCAGCATTCACAGAAGTCGCATTGTGAGTTGGAAAGTGTTTGTTGTAAATTTGTTGTAATATCACACCTCCCGAGTGACTCCATCTCCTCTTGAAGCTGGCTGTTCTGCTTCTTCACATACTCCAGCTGAGTGGCCAAACGCTCTTTCTCCTCGTGAATCTTCTCCCGAGCTGCTCTTTCTGCGTAGAAATCTGAGGAATAGATTTCTGCCTGTGTACATACACACGGAAACACACAGTAAATAAGGATACAGACCGCAAAGAGGTTGAGAAACGTAAGCTGATGTTAGTCCTGTCTGTCATGTCAACATCCGATCATAGTTACCTGTGCCTGGAAAACAGAAATGGTCTCCAGATCTTTTTCCTTCTGGAATATTTCCATCTTCATCTCATCGATTTTCTGCTGTTTATCTGCGAGTGCCTTTTCAGCCGTAGCAAACCTGGTTTGAAGTTCATCGTAATCGTCCTTTGATACACTGCCCTGATCGTTCACATACACAATAAGGCACAGTGTGTAAGAAAAAATGAACTATCAACATAATCACAACCCAAAGTGAACTGCCTGTTTTAATTCTTTCTTTTTAAATATTGCATGGAAGTAACTTAATATCCCCAACGTTTGTTGTGATTCGATCAAAATATATACCTCTGTCTTCTTCTTTTCCTCCTGGAGCTCACTGTAGTCTTCAAACAGCTTGGTGTATGCATCTTTCAGCTGGTTCAGATTGTTCCTGGACAGGAGCGATAAGAACACCAGATTACCATGAAATATTATCTAGACAACACTTGCAACTTTCTTTCCTCCAACTTTAAACAACGTTATCAGATGGAGGAAACATGTGACACTCACTTCTCATCTTGGGTTTTCTTCTGTTCCAGTTTAATCGCCGCTTGGAGGCTTTCCATCTGAACTTTCAGACAGTCGTTGTCAGCCTGGACCTTCTGCTTGTCTCCGAGCTGAGTCTTTAAGGTGCCCAAATCCTGCTCCAGATCTTTACATCTGAAGACAAAGCAGGAGATGGGATGGTTAGGAAAGATTGTGCACTTTTTAGAAATGTAAATGACTAATAGTTAATTAGTCTTTGAATCAATGTGTTGTTAATATCCTTGGGTCATTGATCTGTTGTTAAGTGATGTTTCACAAAGTAATTTCGAGTGGAGCACGTGATATGATTGATCGCAGCTGGTCTCTCATCTACAATCATTAGTCAGCCAATCAGATTAATTCAATCCCACTATAAGTAACCCAGCAATAACACTCCCTTATCAGCATTTTCCGAAGAAACCCCCCATCCACCCCTTCTCCCCCTTCTATCTTTAACACGGGGAGCCCTTGAGAACTACCTGATCTTGTACTCCCCGTTACATGCTCATTCTTTAACACGGGGAGCCCTCGAGAACTACCTGATCTCGTACTCCCCTTTACATGATCATTCTACCAGGCGGGAGCCCTGGGCTCAACTATCTACAAGCTCAGGGTTCTCTCCCAGGACAGCATGCCAAACCTGCTAACATTTGTCAAACAGTATCTAAGTGTGAACTCTTGAAATGCAACAAAAACCGTGAGGTGACTTTACTTATTGAAGGTAGAATTGCATCTATAGAAGGAACATAAATTGAAGTTTTATCCTTAAACTATAAAATAGTACAGTATTTTTATATTTTCATTTATAAATCTACTCAAAATATATGCTTGTTCCTTGTTAAATGTATATAATTAAAAATATTTGCATGTATTATTAGAAGTCGAAAAAGGTTAGTGTAGACTGTTGGTGATTCCGACCTGTCCTGCAGGTTTCTTTTCATGTTCTCAGCCTCGTCCAGTTTAATCTGAGCTTGCTTCAGTTCATTGCAGAGCTTCAACAGCTGATCTTCCAGATTCTTCACCTCAGTGCTTGCCTGAGGAAAACAGAAAATCCTAAATAAATGTACACTCAAAGAAGTTGCCACGTTCCAAACAATTCCCCCATTTCAGCTTGTCACTGTGAAGAAATCGTTCATTTATTTATCTTTGTTTTAATGCCATATCAGCAGCGTTGGCTATATTCGTGCCAACACTTGTAGTAAACATTTAATATCTAATTTACAATCATAACTGTTTCTTACAGTATATCCCTTTTTAAACATTTCCCTTATAATATATCCTGATTAAAAACATTCTCTAATATCATTTAAAATGTATATATTCTATTAAAATATGTGTTATTGCTAAAATATTTCTACACAAGTCAAAAATACAGGAGGTTTTTCAATAAATATGAGTGTAAGTCTTGAGTGGCCAATTCTACCTACCGGATCATATCTATTTTCAAAATGATACATTTTTCTTACATTTACAAATGGATTTACTTCATACAATTTGTTTTTCATACGTACATCCCATTCCGTTTGCCATTTGTGATTCATTCATGCTATAGTATATAGAGTTTGCTAAGGTATATTATCCTACATTGGTTTCAGCTGCAGAGGGAAGAGACGTCTGTGCGCTGCTGTCAGCATGTTCCAGTTTGGTCTCTAACTCTGCGATTCTGCAAATATTAAAATATGCGCATACAGTAAAAGAAGCTTATGCACTTTAAGTTGTGTATGCTAAGAGGGCACGCCAAATTGTGGCTTACCTCCCACGAGCCTCCTGGAGCGTGAGCTGCAGTCTCTCCTTCTCATCAGTTTCTGCTCGGAGCGAGTGAAGCAGCTGCCTCACCGTCTGTTCCTCTGACTCAGCCTTTGGCCTGCAAACACACACATATTTACTGACTTATCAAAATGAGGTCCTACGACACTGTAGGCTTTCATTTTGTTCATATACAGTACTGCACTACACCAGCTTTGTTGGCCTAAGACTTTTGTACAAAAAACAACAACAGCACAACATTTCTTCTTCAAAGAAAAGTCTATGTATGATGTGGTTTCCCTTGTTTTATTCTAATTGTCCTGACATTTTCTGAAATAATGTGCTGTGTAATAATATCAGGCTTCTTTTAGGACTTTCCAGAGTTCCTCTTTAGGTTTAGAGTGTCTTATCTTTCTTTTTTCTGTCCAGGCATTCTCAAACAGCTTCTATAATATTCAGGTCTGGACTCTGTGGAGGCCATTTCATGATTGCGGTTCATTAGCTGTTTTCTTTTTTCTAAATAGAATTTCACTGCAATTAATAGAATATTTTTTTATGGTGAAAATGAAAAATATTACCACTGAAGTCCATTTCAGAAGGAATGGCATAATGGATTAAAACTGCATTTTTCAACATTCACAATTCCATCAATTCAGACAATATTGCTAACAACACTGATAGAAATGCAGCTATAACCTGGACAAACACCCTCTCTACAACATTGTCTTTCATGTGTCTTAAAGATTTAAACCAAAATAATTCAAACTCTAACCCAACTCCTATCCCAGCAAACCATACATCAATTTATTCACCCTGTATAAATCTCAATTTTAAACAAATAACAAAAAAATTACACTTATTATTGGTTTTGTGGTAAAGGGTCACATAAATCCATTATACCACAAGTAAAAGGTTGGCTTAAATCTTTTGCACAGTACTGTAATAACTTCAAATTGACCATGACTTGCAATCAAATCTTAAAGGGATATTCATTCATTCATTCACACACTTAGTCCCTTTATTAATCTGGGGTCGCCACAGCGGAACGAACCGCCAACTTATCCAGCATTTGTTTTACACAGCGGATGCCCTTCCAGTTGCAACCCATCTCTGGGAAACACCAGTACACACTCATTCACACACATACACTGCGGACAATTTAGTCTACCCAATTCACCTATACCACATGTCTTTGGACTGTGAGGGATAGTTAAAGGGATAGTTCACCCAAAATGAAAAGTTACTCACTGTTTGCTCACCCTCAAGAGGTTCCAGATATTGATGCTTTTTTTAATGTTTTATTTTGTTGAACACAAATTAAGATATTTTGAAGAAAGCTGAAACCGTGTAACCACTGACTTCCATAGTAGGAAAAACAAACACTATGGAAGTCAATGGTTACAGGTTTCCAGCTTGCTTCAATCTATCTTCTCTTCTTGTGTTCAACCAAAGATAGAAACTCAAAGGTTGAAACATTTCAAGATTGTTTTGGATCTTTTAAAAGAAGCATGTCTGATTAATCAAGAATCAATTTTCGACACAAAGTGAAACTGTGCATTGCTCTATTTATAGACAACAAATTAATAAACAACAATTGGTTGACTGAGAATTTCATCAACTGAACTTTATGCGTATTTCTGCAATGCTTACATGGAAAACGCTGATGCCTCCTTTGGCACGCTGGACAAATCTTTGGTCACTTTTAAGTCGTCATCCTATGGAACAAAACATTTGTTGTGACAAATTAAGCAACATACTATCCCTTTATTATATGCATGCGTGTGTGTGCGCATACTTACAGCTATTCTAATCTCAATGAAGGAGTTGCTAGGCGAACCTTGACCCATTTTGAGTTGGAGTTCAGAGTTCATCGCTACCAAATCATTCTTTTCAGCTTGAAGACGAACAATCTGCCCTCTCAGGGCCTCCAGTTCAGTGTGTAAACACTATACAGCAGATATTCACCTTCATTTTAGCCCACTTTTATTGATTATGTATTTCTGAGTGGAGTGATTAGTCCACTTGTTAGTTTCTCTCACCTCAGCTCCACTTTTTTCCAACTCTTTCACTTGATTTTTCAATGCCTCGTTCTCCGCGTCCAGAGTGTTCAGTCTGGTTTTGGCCTCCTCTAATCGTTGCTCCAGGAAGTCTCTGTCCTCCTTTTGCTTCTCCTTCCAAGCAGAAAGACCCTCAAATCTCTCTTTCATTGTCAAGTTGGTCTGTTTCAGAGCCTCTGTGGGATGCATGTAATGACAGTGTGTTGTCATAAGTTATGGAACATGTTTATGTATTGTGATTATAGCTGAAACTGAAAAGATGAGAGGCTGTGGTGTAAACTTTACCTTTCAGTTCTCTGTTCTCTTTGATCAGCGTGTTCATTTGCTGGAGGGTCTCCTCTAAACTGCCCAGATTCCCTGGACCGGAGCCACGTGGGTGACTAATGTCCCCATTCATCATCGATGATCCGGATGCCATGTTTTCTTTCAGACTCTGTTAAACTAGAGTTATGAAATACCACGACATGACTCTTATTTTAAGAATGGTGTCTTGAACAGCACAGAATCAAAAGTGAAACTAAAAGTGCGCTTTTCAAAAGAGGCTGCAATCGGCTATGCGTCTGCAGATTCAAAATAGGATTAACGTTATCTCTGTGAAAAACTGAAAATGTCAAAGGAAGTGTCTCAGAAGAAGGCAGTATATGGGGACAAGTGTTCATCTGTGCATGCTAAAACATTATCTTTAGCAGGTGAAAACTCTGATGGCTGCTTCTTGCTCAGGGCTGTTTATGCTAGTGAGAGAGAGAATCCCTCTTTGATGACATTTACAAAGGGAAAATGTCAATCAAAGTGTTTCTGCAGACTGTTTTTATGAAGTGTGATTATATAAAACCTAATTAATTAATATTTTACCATTAGAGACAGGGTAAATTCACACACTGTTGCAACATAACTGTGTTTAAACCCCTTATAAATGTGGTCTCCTTTTAGTTTAAACTGAACGTCTTAAAGCAAATATAAGCTTAAAATAACTTTAAAATATGAATAAAATTGTAGTATTTTCAAAAAACCAAAATAATATTTTCAAAATGTTTATATAAACGTTACTTTTACATTTTAAAAATACTAACAGGACAACGTATAATGCTCAGTCAATGTGTTCAGCAGTTCACAAGTGGTAGATCTTGCAAAACAAACAAAAACAATGCATGACGATACTTTTAAAAATGTATTCCATGCTAAATATGCAGTGATATTACGACTATCCTACACAGTATGTGCTAAGTTAGTTTGCTCAGTCACTTGATCCAAATCACTGAATGATTCGCATTGAGGTGAAGTTCAATTAAATTTTATTCAATCCATCTTTATTTATATAGCGCTTTTACGCTTTTTTCCATCTTTCGGGTGAAATAAACCGAGGTCCTGACTCTCTGTGGTAATTAAAAATCCCATGGCAGTTCTTTTAACGAGTAGGGGTGTAAGCCCAGTGAGTTAAAGTCCCTCTCGGCCCTTGATCATCATGGCCCCCCAATCATCCCCATCCACCGAATTGGCTCTATTACTGTCTCTCCACTCCACCTATAGCTGGTGTGAGGTGAGCACACTGGTGCCGTTGTCCTGTGGCTGCCGTTGCATCATCCAAGTGCATGCTGCACACTGGTGGTGGTGTGGAGAGACCCACCCCCTGATTGTGAAGCGCTTCGGATGTATCGCCATACACGATAAATGCGCTACATAAAATACGCATTACATTTTACAATGTAGATTGTGTCAAAGCAGCTTAACATAGAAGTTCTAGTAAATCGACCAGTCCAGATTTCAGTGATGAATTTCCGTTTAGTTCAGTTCAGTGTGGTTTACTTTACACTGCTGAAAGTCCAAACACTGAAGAGCACATCCATCGATGCGCAGCTCCTAAACCAAACAAGCCAGTGGCGACAAACTTCACCAATAGGCAAAATTGAAGAAAAAACAAACCTTGAGAAACCAGGCTCAGTTGGGCACGACCATTTCTCTGGCCAAAAGTTGGTTTTACATTCACACATTTATTCATTTTCGAACACTGAAACTAGTGACATGGTCTCTATATTATTTACCAAGCTACTTTGAATATTCCGCCCAAAATTGCATGCAAGTATGACACCTGAAAACACGTTTACACTTTGCATGTTTAAACTTCACAACAGTACATTAACATTACATTAACAACAAGTAAACAACAGCACCATTTAATTATTCATGAACAATGTTGCACTTTAATAGTCGTTGGCTGCAAATATGATTTCCCTATTTTTAATTATCAAAAAAAAAAATCTGAAATTATTTTATTAAGGAAGAATTGCGAATATAAAACCATCTTTACGCCAATATGATTCGCTAACTAATCGAATGTTGATTCACGACTATTGATTAACTCCATTCACTTGAACTTCGGATACTTTGAAAGATTGTCAGTGAGCAAAGAAGCCTTATTATTATTATTCAAAAGCTATTGTGTAGCTATTGTGTAGCTCCAAACTACTTTATAACAGTTCTCTATAATCTGTCATTTGGGGAACCTGTGGAAAACACACACAGCTGAGTGGTAAACAATGCTTTACTCTGGTTTCCTCATTGGATTGTCCGCTTGTCTAAATCCTGACTATTACAAAATCTCACCAGACGTTTCACAAGACACCTGGTCATGTCACGAGAAAACGAAAGTTAACGAGGACATTTTCCATAGAAATGATCTATCATTATTTATTCTCTGTTCCGATGTGCTTCATAAGTGCGCCACATATTTATATATTGAATTACGTTGAGGTCAAGTTTGAAATAACTTTAAGCATTTAAGAGCATTGTCATACTCACCAGGCGATCACGTCTTGTGTACAGCAACTTGTTTTGGGTAATGCTGCTCTTCCTGATCCAAACGTCAGCGCAAAGTGCCAAACGCACATATATGCTATCAAGAATGATTGGTGTGTTACAGTAAGCCTTGCATAGGTTTATGTCTATCCACCTTCATAGGGATCTACTGTAGCGCTGATTCCATTCACTGCATTGAATCAGCTGACGGACTGCGTCATGACGCGGACGGGATTTCCCTGCTGAGGTCATTCCGCATGACGCACTGAGATTTAGGCCGAATTGAGGGGCATTTCGATACCCCTATAATGCTTTTAGCGTGACAGTCATGATTTCCTATTTATGTGGAATCAATAAATGCTGTGGGTGGGAAAAAACACTTGCACTTTCTTTCCATAACTTTTATAAATAGTTTTGGCATAATGTGCTTCAATACAGAAAACATAATCGCCATAATAATAATAATAATAATAATAATAATAATAATAATAATAATAATACATTTAATTTAAAGTGCATTTCAAGAAACTCAAGGTCACTCTACAATATACAATTATACAATTTTAAAAACCCTTCAAAAAACAGTATAAAATAAAGAAGATAATCAAATACAAAGTCCAAAATACTAACTGGGGTAGTGCAGCTATAAAGAGGACGATATTTGAATGCATAATCATTAGTATTTGCATGATAATTAAAGGAGGATGCATTGAATTTTCGTGTAATGTAATGACTTTGTCGGTGCACTAGATGGAGCCACAGAAACAGATCTAAATGCATATGGGTCAAGGACGTCCTGTTTTGGTGTCCAAATAAAACTTAGAGGTAATACTTTGCAGAAATATTAAATGCATGATCCATCGTCGTTCATATATATATATATTATGTAAATTAGAAGACATTCTTAATCTGTCTTGTATTTATTAAATAATATTAAAAAAGTGAAAAATAAGTAAGCAAAAATATACTTTAATTTAAGTAATTAAAAACCTATTGTTAACAAATAGGTATAACCTATTGTAGGATTTTAACCTATTCTTACACTGAATGACATGTTAGAGGGTGTCTACTGTAAATCACGATTAAATGTATTATAGGGGAGAGCGGGAAACAAAGTAATAGGGGTAGACAAACCATATTTTTTTTACCAACAACACACAAGCCTCTCCTACAAATGAGCATTGGTTGTATAATCGCCGAACCTATGGTTTCTGTGCAGTACTGCCACAAGTGCCAGGAGTAAAAATGTCAATTTATTTTTTATTCTACATAGTACAGTATGTTTATTTAATTATTGATCTATTGGATGAACATATTTGGATTAATTTGCATTATTATCCATTATCTTACAAAGCATTTATTTGCATAATTTGCAATTAAATAATTTTTTCTATTAAAAAAAATATTTATATTAATTATAAACATTTGTATGTAAGAAGTTCTCAACACTACACTCAAAATTCAAACATAGTTTTGTTAGTTTAATTAGTGTCCAACAGTGTGAGGATTATTTGTAACACGCTGTTACATCTAACCCCGCTGTGTCGTGTTTTCCTCAAAACTGGCTAGCAGTCACTGTGTTTTTTTACATCTTTCAAATGGTTGCATCTTTTAGCCAAGAGGACGGTAATCACAACAATATAAGATTTCACTAACATACTTTCACAGATTTTTTTAAAAATAAAATATAATGACTATGATAAAAAATAATTTTATGCTGCAAAACAAGTTTCTCATCCAAATTTTGCTGAACTTTTTCAATTATTGGCAGTAAGACGTTTGCTGACACTGTGCTGAAAACCTTGGAAGCATGCAATGGTTAACCCTGAGCAAATACCTTAAAACTTTGTGTTACATTTTACCCCACGTTACTTTGTGTCCTGCTCTCCTCTACTCATTATATGGGACATTGTGATAAAAAAAAATAAACACAGATTAGATTAAGTTTTACACTTTTAATGTTTTGACGCTTGAATTCACTTTTGACTGACTTATACATTCAAAACTAATTTAGAATTTTCAGCATCGTATGATTTAATGCCTTTAGGCTACAGCTTAAAACAGAATTTCAAACAAGATTTTCTCTTTCAAAGGTAGTTCTGAGAGAAATAATAATCTATTAAATCAATAATTAAGGAAAGCCTGGTGTTAGTTGTCAGCATAACTAGGATATAAAAAAGATGAAAACACGCACTTGAAAAAACGTTTACACTTTGCACTTTTAAACTTAAAAAATAAAGGGAGAATGTTTTATTTGATTAATTGCTTGTTTTGCTTTTTGCAAATGTCAGGCAAATATGCCTAGTCTAATCGTAATGTAAAAAAACAAAGTGTTTAATAGTGTTAAGTAAGCATTTCCAAATCTGTAAATGCATTTTTATGCAGAGCCGTTTTGGTGGAAAGTGAATTCGCACAGTCGGTGGTCTGTTTACTACCTACAGATGAAATCAAAATTACTCACCCTCTTGTTAATTTTTTTCTGTTTTAAATATTTAACAAATTATGTTTAAATAGATTTTTCACAGTTTTAAGAAAGTTTTATTTGTTTTATTTTGGCTAGAATTAAAACATTTTAAATAAACTACAAAATAAGGTCAATATTATTATCATTATTATTATTCTGTAAGCAGTATATTTTTTACCTAATTACCCCTAACTTGCTCAATTAACCGAGTTAAGCCTTTAAATTGCACTTTAAGCTCAATACTATCTTGAAAAAATATCTTGAAAAATATCTAGTCAAATATTATGCATTATCATCATGGCAAATATAAAATAACCCAGTTATTAGAAATCAGATAATACAATTATTATGTTTAGAAATGTGTTGGGGGAAAAACTTATTTCTGTTAAACACAAATTGGGGGAAAAATAAACAAGGGGTTAATAATTCAGGAGGACAAATAATTCTGACTTTAACTGTATATAAGCATTGAGGACAGAAAATTAGTCCAGAAAAAGAATGCAGCTGTGCGGCTGCTGATAGACGCGGGACGCAGCTCGTCTATTGGCTGTTTAAACTCCAGCGCGTCCGATTGGCCTGGGACAAACTTTAGGGGTGATGGATCGAGGAGGAGCGGGACGTGGGAACTCTTGCTTCTGAACCCACATCACTCCGGACAGGTCAAGACTATGCGAAGTGACCCTGGATAACCCGCATGGGCGCCTTCACTATCCCCTGAACCTGTGAACGACCACTTTTTACGCGCGCGTATATTTCACTGGCACGGAAAGCATGCACCTTGCGCTTCTGCTGACGCTGGGTTTCGGCTTCGCGTTTGCATGCCAGCTTCCAAGCGAGTGGCGACCCTTGAGCGAGGGTTGTCGGGCTGAACTCGCCGAGATTATCGTGTACGCCAAGGTGCTGGCCATCCACGAGGAGCCGTACGCGTCCAGTCTGTACAACTACCTGCCGTACCAGAAGCACGAGCGCGCCGAGGAAGCGCTGCTGTACGCGGCGGAGGTGGAGTTGCTATGCGACCAGGCGTGGGGCAGCATGCTGGAGGTGCCCGCGGGCTCACGCCTCAACCTCACGGGACTCGGCTACTTCAGCTGTCAGTCACACACGGTGATGGAAAACAACTCCTACATATTCTTTCTCAGGTGGGTGCAAGAACCAGTTGTTATTTCAAGCTCTTGTTTGGGGGATGTTGAATTGAAACAAATATTTTTTATGATGACTTTGTTTGATTATGTATTTTATTATTGTTTTCTGCGTTATCCTTCAGCACAAAACTACTATATGACCTTTTAGTGGAATAAAACATCCATTGTTTCCCAGTGATGGGTTGCAGCTGGAAGGGCATCCGCTGTGTAAAACATATGCTGGATAAGTTGGCGGTTCATTCCGCTGTGGTGACCACCAGATTAATAAAGGGACTAAGCCGAAAACAAAATGAATTAATAAATAAAAACATCCTATTTGAGTAGCTACAATAACCCAGACAGATTATTTTAACTAATATAAAACTAAAGGCATAGTTCACCCAAAACTTAAAAGTATGTCATTATTTACTCCACTTGTCTGGAGTTATTTCTTTCTGTTGAACACCAAGTTATTTTGGGAAAAAGAGTTGGAAACCTGTAATCATTGAGTATTTGTTTTTACTACTATTGAAGTCAATGGTTACAGGTTTCTAACATCTCTTGTGTTCCAACAGAAAAGAGAAACTCATAAAGGTTTGAAACAATATGAGGTTGAGTAAGTGATGAGTACATTTTCATATTTGAGTGAACTATCCTTTTAAATACTGTATCATTAGATTCCTAAACAAACGAGAATAGATTTAACTTATGAATCAGTGTGGTTTATGAATCATTTAACTCACATACTCAGATTTCAACTCACATTCTCAGAATTTCCTTTGAACTTCCAGCTTGAAACAAATTGCTAAAAATAATGGTTAATTTGTGATGTTAAATTAATAAAATGGAAAATTGAGAGCCATATTGTAGACACAAGTATCAAACATACCAAATGAAAATTTACTGTAGCTTAGTAGGAGAAAAAAATATGCTTATTGTAGTAGAAAGAAATTATTAATTCTGCATTGTTTTTCTACACAAACTATTGTCTAACTATGGTAATTAAGGTAAAAACTGATGTCATACACCACAAAAGTTATGACTTCTACAGTTTTACAATATTAAAACACTTACAATAATTATTATATTACTATATTATAATAAAAAAAAATCATAAATTTTTGTACAGGATTGTATACACACAACATTAAGAACTGAATAGATTAAAAATTTTCAGTTTGTTTTAGTAGTAATCCAATACATTGAAGTTAAGACATCATATCAATCAATAACGCATTTTCTCAGGTACATCCTAACAAACATTGTGTGTGTCTCCTAAACAGGATGGACGAAAACTACAACATCCTCCCGCATGGAGTTAACTTCCAGGATGCCATATTCCCCGACACGCTGGAGAACAGACGTCTGTTTTCCAGCCTCTTCCAGTTCTCAAACTGCTCTGGTGGACAGACAATGCACAACTTTAATAGCGATTGGGAGAGCCAGGAAGACAGCAGGGTACGACACCAATAAACACACAGACACACAGATGGGGTCAAGATGCACTGCAGTGGGAAGAGTTAATGAGTCCTGAATGATACAGATTAGGATATCAGAAAAATCGAAGTTAGCAATGTTTTTTTGTTCTGTGATATACTGTACAGTATACACTACCTGATAAAAGTGTTGTCGCCTATCCAAGTTATAGCAACAACAAATAATAACTTGACTTCTAGTTGATCATTTGGTATCAGAAGGGGCTTTTAGGAAAGGCAAAGGCCTCTAGATTATGCTTCTTTTAACAAAATAAAATGTGATCATGCCTTGATTTTTTAAAAATTATTTAATTAGAGAGGAACAGTCTGACTTTGCTTAGACAAAAGTCTTCTTGCTTAACAGAATTAATACACTATAGAATATAAAGTCATGGTGCAGTGGATAAAGAATTAATATTGTGTATGACTCCCATGAGCTTAAAGGACTGCATCCATACATCTCTGCAATGACTCAAATAACTTATTAATAAAGTCGTCTGGAATGGCAAAGAAAGCGTTCTTGCAGGACTCCCAGAGTTCATCAAGACTCTTTGGATTCATCTTCAGTGCCTCCTCCTCCATCTTACCCCAGATATACTCAATAATGTTCATATCTGGTGACTGGGCTGGCCAATCCTGGAGCACCTTGACCTTCTTCGCTTTCAGGAACTTTGATGTGGAGGCTGAAGTATGAGAAGGAGCGCTATCCTGCTAAATAATTTACCCTCTCCTGTGGTTTGTAATGTAATGGGCAGCACAAATGTCTTTATACCTCAGGTTGTTGATGTTGCCATCCACTCTGCAGATCTCTCGCACGCCCCCATACTGAATGAAACCCCAAACCATGATTTTTTCCTTCACCAAACTTGACTGATTTCTGTGACAATCTTGGGTCTATGCTGGTTCCAGTAGGTCTTGTGCAGTATTTGTGATGGTTGGGATGCAGCCCAACAGATGATTCATCAGAAAAATCTACCTTCTGCCACTTTTCCAAATGATCAACTAGAAGTCAAGTTATTATTTGTTGCTCTTTCAACTGGGATTGTCAGCTAGTGTACTGCAATCTGAATATAATCTGAATAATAATCAATTGGGATGATTATGATTCTGTAGAGGAGTGCATTTGTGTAAAATATAACGAACAATCTACAAGCATAGACAAATACAGTACAATAAATAAAAAGATCAACTAAATAAACAGCATTTTATTGTTTTCCAAGTCAAACAGTATTCAGGTATAACCAGTAATTGAATAATCAAATGTAAAATAATACTGCATAGTCTTCGTTGTATGAACAATTCAATAACATTTATTGTTATTCAAGTTGCAAATGATACGATTTCTTATGCCTGAATGCTTTTAAAATCCTCGTGCCTCAAAAAACACATGCAAATGATCAATTCTAATCCAGACTCAACATTGCACATCCTGCGGTGCGACTATTGGGGATGATCACATTGCGATATCGATGCTGAAACTGTATATCGTGCAGCCCTAATGCAGATTTAACATTTGCAAGCAGAAAGTGATGTATCTTCTGAAGGCAAGGCATAAATCTGCATGTTTGAGTGCATCATTAGGGGCAGATGTTCAAAGCAAGTTCGGCCTTTCGAAACGACTCCGTTGTAAATTCAAGTGGCTCGTAAAAGGCTTTTTATGAACACCTCAGTGTCTGCATGCACAGCTGTTTTATTTTTACCTGTGAAAACACCAGCCCCATTCCGCTTCACTGATATCTAGAGACCAAACAACCAAAGCTGCAAAAACGAATCAAGGATTCTGATTGGCTGCAGCCGAAAAGGTGCGAGTAGCACAGCAAGTGAGAATAATGCGAAAGTAACATGTTCGAGTTCTCATGGGTAAAAATGAGGCTTCTGGTTCATAAAGTGCACACGTAAACACACAACTCCCTTTCTGTGGTGGTCTTTTGTATTGATGAATGTGACTGTTCATCACGGTAGGGAATTCAAGAGCTCATTCGGCTGGATAGAGACCGGATTAAAGACCTCCCAGCTAGAGCTGCTCTACCTTACCCACATACGCACACATACACACTCAGAGTTAGCCTATCCCACCTAAACACACACATCTGCCACTGAAAATATAGCTGAGATAGAAGATAAAAAAAGAAGAGACGTCAGCTGGACATCCTCTTGGGGAAAGGCGGTGGGTTTTGAAAAGAAAATAAATCAGGCGTTTGATGTGGACGGTTTGAGGCAGAATGGGAGGAATGTCAGGGGTCCTCGGGGGTTATAGAGGATGAGAGCATATAACACACACACACACACACACACACAGACACACAGTATCAGTGTTTGCCTTAATGAGATTAGCCTGCTGTACATTCACTCACATCAAACACAAAGCCGCTCATTAGTCGGACTGTGGTTTGAGAGGAGAGGGCTTCATTTTAAGGCAAACACAATGAGAAGCCAGAATGTACAGATAAATAGGCAACGAAAGCAGTCATCAGATCAGGGTCAACGCTTTCATATTTGGTAATATACAAACAGAACATGAGGGGAGCAAAACAGTGGGAATCTCCCTCTGCATTCAGATAAACGTATACAGTAGCACAGAAAGGACTTGACCCGTAGTAAAAAAAAAAAAAAATGCAGTAAAATATTTTTGATAAATGATTTCAACTGGTAAAACAAGAAATGTACTGTTCAAAATTAAGATGTGTCTGAATTATTTAGATTTTTCACACTAATGTGTAGAAATAAAGATCATAAAATGATCAATGAAATATAATTTATTCATTTAATTATAAGCAAATGCTATTTAGATGGATATTATAATATTTTTGGGTGACACGGTGGCACAGTGGTTAGCACTGTCGCCTCACAGCAAGAAGGTCACTGGCTCAAGTCTTGGCTGGGCTAGTTGGCATTTATGTGTGGAGTTTGTATGTTCTCCCCATGTTGGCGTGGGTTTCCTCCAGGTGCTCCGGTTTCCCCCACAGTCCAAAGACATGCGCTATAGGTGAATTGAATAAACTAAATTGTCTATAGTGTATGTATGTAAATGAGTGTGTGTACAGTATGTATGTTTCCCAGTACTGGGTTGCAGCTGGAGGGGCATCCGCTGTGTAAAACATCTGCTGGATAAGTTGGCGGTTCATTCCGCTGTGGTGACCCCTGTTGAATAAAGGGGCTAAGCAAAAGGAAAATGAATGAACGATTTATAATATTTCATAAAATTACAATCTTGCAGTGTGTCCAGATATTTTGTTGGATTACTGTAAGTAATATTGTATTGCACATTAAGTCAGATCTCATTGATCTTTATTTATTTATTTATTATTTTTGTTATTTATTTCATAGATGCATTTAATTTAATATTAAATACAAACAGTAAAACTGAAAATTTATGTTAAAAAAAAAACTCTTTAATTGTAATTAATTCATGTTAATGCAGAGGTGAATTGTCCCGCCATTGTTGCATCTTGGGTATGGTCTATGAACCTCTGGTTAATGAAATTGTTTTTTACAATTGACAACAAACAATTGAATAAAATCTTTATTTTGAACCGTACAACTAAGAAAAAACTATTTTCAGCTATATTCACGATAGAGCAAACTGGTATAAACAACTTGTATGCATCCTAAGCTGCCAGAAGTTAGTGTAACTTGTATTCCTTACATTGTGGGAACCAAATATCACACGTATCATAATACCAGTACATTCTGACCTTGTGGGAACATTTTTTGGTCCCCATAGAGAAAATAGCACGAGTAAAGTATTCTGAAAATGTAAAAATGGAAATTGTTTCCTGTGAGGGTTGCGTTTAGGTGTAGGAGATAGAATATACAGTCTGTACAGTGGAAGCATCATGTCTATGTATGTCTGTGTTAGAGGCATTGACCTGTATGTGTCTGTGTTAGAGGCATTGACCTGTGTGTGTGCGTGTGTGTCTATGCATGTTTATGTTAGAAGCAGTGACCTGAGGAGGTGCAGGATTCTTTTAACAGGTGTCTGCTGCTTTAAACAGATGTGACCGGTTCTCGGTCTCCATGCAAAAAGGAATATTCTGGTTCAAAACAATTGAAGCTCTATTAACAGCGTCCTTATTGAACCCTGAACGCTTCCTTCGAATACTGTCGCATTTATTCAGGTATCGCAGCTCATAAAAGACACACAGGGACACTTCAGTAATCACATCTGTACTGAGAGAGAGACAGACAGATGCAAAGAGGAAAGATAATGATGGAGTGTGTGTGCTGCAGGAACAGGTGGGGGTGATTATCAGGCCCGGGAACCTCAGAGAGATAATGAGAGTGCTTTTACACAGGAGCTTTCCTGTGGGAAAAGGATTGCTTGAGGCCGCCTGAGGGGATTTTTGTGCTCTTGTGACTGTAGCCAGTGCGGTGTCTCCCCCTGCTTCCTCTACCATCCGTCTTAAACACACATTATACAGTATTAAGTGCTAATTAGATTCAGACAAATGCAAAAACACCATTGCTTTTGTTACACACTATAAATCATCTGAATGCATGAAGTCTTCTATTATCAGCTAATATCATGTAGTATCTATCTATCTATCTATCTAACTATCTATCTATCTATCTATCTATCTATCTATCTATCTATCTATCTATCTATCTATCT
>CAIGQQ010002477.1:7476084-7489378 GCA_903798035.1 Danio albolineatus
TCTATCTATCTATCTATCTATCTATCTATCTATCTATCTATCTATCTCTTATTTTTTTTCTCTTATTGCCTCTTCTACTTGTTTGCCTTTTTTTTCTTTTCTCCAAAACAGTCTATTGTTATAGATGACTCATTGACCATCACATCTGGGTCTGGTTTGGGTCTGAAAGCAAAACAGGCTATGTTTAGCTCTTGTGGTTGTAAATACACATCACCCACATTAAGAAGACATCTTATTATGTCAGATACCATCGGCAAATAGCTGTTTACATAGTTTTACAAGCAAATGATCGACCATAAGGTCTTGTGAATGAGTGGAGATGTTTATTCCACAGTGTGTGTGTTTGTTGTTTTAGGTGTGTGGCTCTCCACCTGTCAGGGTGTCATGTAGTTTGGAGGAGCTGTCATTTGGAGAGTGCTGGTGTTGTTACACCAGTGGGTGTTCTGTTTGGACAGTAGGACACAACGATAGTTATTCTCATGACTTCTTATTCGCTGCATACATTTATATCTGGGAACATTTTAAAAAAATAATAAAAAAGCTGTGTTTCTCCTTCAGTTTTTCAGTAGTGTATATAATTTTAAACATTTTATGTATACAGTTGAAGTCAGAATTATCTGCACCACTGTACATTTTTCCCACCAACATCTGTTTAACGGAAATTCAAGAGTTCACACTTAGCTGATGATTGATTATAAAGCTTGTTTGGCGTGCTGTTCTGGTAGAGAGCCCTGAGCTCATAAGATCCTCGAGCCCGGGGGTCCCTCCCATTTGCAGGGCGAGAGGGGAGTTTGAGCTCAGGTAGATCTTGAGATCTCCCCTGCTGTAGTAGCTAATGAACAGATAGTGATTTCTCATAAGAGATAACTACTTACTAGGAACGTGTATGGTGCTGATTTGCATTAGTCAATAACTTAAGTTGCATGTTTTTGGATGGTGGAAGGAAACTAGGAAACCTGGGGGAAACCCACGTGAGCACGGCAAGAACGTGTAAACTCTGCACAGAAATGTCGGCTGGCTTGGTAATGAGTAGAACCAGTGACGTTCTGACTGTGAAGTAACAGTGCTAGCCACCGTGCCACCCATCTAGGAAAGGAGGAGGAGTAGGGGTGGAAGGGGGGATTCTTCAAAACGAAGATGGCTGTGATATGGAACTTAGGGTATTTATAGTGACTTACGAATCATCTGATTGGTGAATCATAAACTGAATAATGCGGGACCAGTCGCAAGCAATAATTTAGCACTTGATCCTCTCAAAATTACTTTATAAATAAACTTCTTGAAGATTTTTTTTCAACACATTTCTAAACATAATAATTTTAATAACTAATTTCTCATAACTGACTTCTTTTGTCTTTGCCATGATGACAGTACATAATATTTGACTAGATATTTTTCAAGATACTAGTATTTATTCAGAAAGTGCCATTTTAAACGCTTAACTAGCTTAAGTAGGGTAATTAGGCAAGTCATTGTATAAAGATGGTTTGTTCTGTTGACAATAAAAAAAAAATTGCTTAAGGGGGCTAATAATATTGACCTTAAATGTATTTAAAAAATTAAATACTGCTTTGATTCTAGCTGAAATAAAACAAATAAGACTTTCTCCAGAAGAAGAAAAAACATTATAATAATTATAATAAATACTGTGGACTCCTGTTTAACATAATTTGGGACCATTTATTAAAGGAAAA
Organism: Danio albolineatus; assembly: GCA_903798035.1. Lineage (NCBI taxonomy): Eukaryota > Metazoa > Chordata > Actinopteri > Cypriniformes > Danionidae > Danio > Danio albolineatus. The sequence continues at coordinate 7,477,779 of CAIGQQ010002477.1, forward strand.
CTAAAAAAATGCATGAGGGCTAAAAATTCAACTATATATGTAAACTGTATACAAATGAGTGTTTTATAAAACTGAATAATGTGAGGTAGCCTTAATCTCACAGTTAATCTATCAAACATTACAAAGCAATTTATTGGAATCAACAAATTGCTTTCAGCAGAGCTTGAGTAATCCCAAAACAACTGTACTGTAGAGAATATAATCTGCAGAAACAAAAAAACAGTGAACACAAAAGAGCTTTGGCCACTGATATGCTTGTGATACTAAAGCCATGTTAAAATACCAAGCGCAACATTATTTTTCAGGACTGCCATTTGTGTTTAAATTCATCGTCATGTATTTTGTTCAATTAGATCATATGGTGGCCTTTGACATCATCTATCAAAAGAATAGTCTCTTTACAATAAGGATTCGGGACTTTCTGCGGTTCAGACTGAACATACGGCCTCCCATCGCTCAGATACACACAGAAGCAGCCATGCAATCACACAAGCTCCACATGTGCACACACACACAGCATGCCTCGGCTTGTGTCTACTGTGGGCATGACAGCAGGCCACTTTTGAAATGCCTCCTTCAAACACACATACACACACAAACACTGACATATGTGCAGGCCCAGAGAAGAAAGACTTGGCTCAACTGGAAATAATAGGGTCTGGGATGATGTCATACTGTGTGTGTTGACCTTTTAATTATACTTTTTTGTTTAGAGGTAAGATGTTTGAGATGGAATTGCAGTTATATACAGTTATCCAACATCTCATTTAGGTGAATTTGTAATTAAGTTCTGTTCATTTTTAATAACAACAAAGTTGCACAACAGAAATTGCATTGGTGAGAAAACAGCACTTGTGAAAGCATCTGTTTGTAGTCTTATTTCAAGAGTTCACACTTAGCTGATGATTTAATATAAGCTTGTTTGGCATGCTGTCCCGGGAGAGAGCCCTGAGCTCAAGGGATCCTCAAGCCCAGGGCTCCCTCCCGTTCGTAGAGCGAGAGGGGAGCTTGAGCTTAGGTAGCTCTCAAACTCCCCCTCTGCAGCAGCTAAGGGAAACACCTGAGGAGGAAGGGAGTTAGACCGGAGCCTGAATTGTTTAATCTGTAATGAATTATGTATATCTTTGGATGGTGGGAGGAAACCGGAGGCCCCGGAGGAAACCCACACGGACACGGGGAGAATATACAAACTCCGCACAGAAGCGCCCACCAGCCTGGCGAGGACCAGGGCTGGCGGTGTTCTTGCTGTGGGGCGTCAGTGCTAGCCACTGAGCCGCCGTGCCGCCCGATCTAAGAAAAGGAGGAGAAGGGGGAGGAAAGGAGGGTTTTCTTCCAAACGAAGATAGCTGTGGACTGGAACTGTGTTTTTTTATAGTAGAAGGGGAATCATATGATTGGGAGATCGTGATTAGATAATGTGCGGCCAGCCGTGGTAAATCATAAGCACGTGATCCTCTCGAAATTAGCTTGTAAACAAAATTCAATTATTTGCATTGCACTTCATATAAATGGTTGATGTACAGTAAGCAGCTCTGCAATGTGTTCAAGTGTTCGTATCCGGCTTTGATGAACTGACAGCTTGCCAGATTGCAAATGTCAAAGTATCTTACCAGAACCTCAAAATTATCGTATTTGGGGGGAAATGATTTAACACAGGTCAAACAGAGAGTATACTGCTATTATCTAGGCGAAAAGCGTGCTAACGTGCAAATTACCACAATGATAAAAAAAAACACTAAGGCGTACCTTAGTGGGAAGGTTCAAACTCCACCTCCGAGTCACTGTCATTGGATACCTGCGTGTTGCCAGATATTGAGTCGATTTCATGGCTTTGTTTTGATCAGATTAACTTTGGAAAAACACGTTCACATGACCCGTTTGAATTAGGAAAACATGAATGTCAAGGGCGAACTCCCTCGTCCTTCTCACCTTCCTTTTCAGCACAAATTTTTAAAACATTTTTGCTTAAACAATCAACCTCAAGCTGAAAACTCCAGATGTAAGCATGGCCGCGCATGGCTGGAATGTTGACTCGTGAGAGAGAGCTTATCTCCATGCTGACTGGTGGAGACAATGTAATGTAAGATGAGATTGAAGACATGCCTAACTCCACTTTCTCCTCACAGACGCCCTAAGATTACAATGAAATTTATTTTAAATGTTTTTTTATAACGGTATTGAAACTGATACCGTTGCTATTTTTAGATACCGCGGTATACCATATTACCGTATTACCGCCCAAACCCACTGCGTGTGGGCCTACAGTACTTATAAGTGACCGTCTCTCTTTCATTTTACAGCTGCTGTGTTCCTCCGTGCAGAAGGTGTTGTTTGAGGAGGAGGAGCGGGTCGGACAGCTTGAGGAGCGCGTGGCCGAGCTGGAGAGGAAGAACGAACAATTAAAAGAACGAGTGGGAAAACTGAGGCATTCTCTGAGGAAAACCCGGAAAGTGCTGCGCCGTGCTGAGCGGGAACGGCAGGAGCTTCAAGAGCGCCTGAAGACGGCGGAGAGACATGCAGGACATCACCTCAATGCCATTCCACCCCAACACAGCCCTTCACAACACAGATACACACATGGACTGTGAGCTCCAACATACACTCACACTCACAGCTCAAACAAATGGACTCAAGGGCTGCAGGGCAGTCTGCAAAATTTTTTATATTTCAGCAATTAATTCAACTAACTTGTACATAATTGTCATGTTGAAGTTTATATAAGGTGAACTTAAATGTAATAAGCTTTTTAAATTGTAGATCTTCATGTAAAAATGAAGACTTTATGACTCACAAATGACTTGTTAGTGTAACCTAATGTAATCGTGTAGACTTTTGTTCAGAATTAAAGCAATTAACTTTGATTAGGTGAATTTTAAACACCTTAAAAATGTCTACAGTGCTGTAGTTCACCCAAAATTCAAATATTTACAAAAAAGTGTTTTGTTCCTGTTGATTTCTATTGTATATTTGTCCATACAGTAGGAGCCGAAACTTTTATGTTACCAATATTCTTCCAAATATCAACTTTTATGTTGCACTGAAGAAGTAATACATATTTAGCGGGCAAATTAATTGAGTCATTAATTTTTGAGTGAACTGCGCCTCTAAGTCTTAAAGGTCCCATGAAATTAAATTTTTTTTAGATAAAAACAAATCAAGATTGTTAATATCAGTATTGTTTGTTTTTGAGATATCTATAATCTAGTGTGCACCAAAACAGTGAAAAATTTTGCGTTAAAAACAAATAAAACTGATATAAACATGTAAAACTTGTAGATTGTCTCTTCCGCCTTATTGAAGTTTATCTATAAACTAATTTCCAGAGGGTCATGTGCTTATGATTGCTTACAGCTGGTCCCACATCAGCTCACGATTGATTCACCAATCAGATGATTCCTAACTGTAAATAACCAGAGTTTTCTTATCTCTACATTTTCGTCTTGAAGAAAACAACACATAGCGCAAGCTCTTGTGATTGGTCGGCTTCGTCACGCTGATAGCGAGTCCGATGGAGCGAGTGTTTACAAGGGTCGAGTCCCGTTAAGGAGCTCTAGATGGAAACTGTTGCTTTGTGTTTACCTTACGATTAAAGTTATTGCATGTCCGACCGGCTCCCACCTCAATATGAGCAAGTTTGAGCTACTTGTATATTAAGGTAGCGTTCAGAAAAAACAAAAGACCAGCGAAGAAAATCGACACAGAGGAACATAAAAACCTACTGCCAGCTAGCGTTTCGGAAGTGCTATTGCAGAGCAGCACATACAGCGCGCAGAAGTATAAATGCACGATAAGTTGCATTTAGCACGATAAGTATTGGATAAGTGGAGCAAAGCCACACCACACACAACTTGATCTTCCATAGTTAAATGTATATGATATAAGGCGCCGGATTTTAAGTGATTTGCTGATAGGCCCCCATAAATACAAGATCAATGTAGCGAATTTTGACAGTTTCACCACCGGAGCTTTGAAAGCAGATAGTGTTGTCGCCAGAGCGAACTTTGCCACTCTCGCCGCCTTCATTGTGAATGCACAGTAAGTCTTAAAATAACTGACATTCCATCACAGAATGTTTACCATTGAAAATAGAACTGTCATTTACGGGATTACAATTCCAAATGTAAACACTATAGTTCTATTGACCTTATTGGGCGATGCGGAAGTGCGCTCGCTTTTGCGATTGTTTTAGAACTTCCGATTCAGTTACCTATGGGAAAAACGACTAGGCATACTAAATGGCAGAAAACAGCCAAACTACTTGCTCTACAGTAATATAATAAGAAAATATCAGTTTGCAACATGAAGTAGCAGAACGGGCTGTTTTTAATGTCTAAAGATCCATGAAACAGAGTGAGACCGGAAGTCTTCTGCCAATGGTTTCCAATGGTTGTTCACATGAACAGTATGTGACGAATAAGGTCAATAAGAAACTTTTAAAACTCTATTGCTATTACTATTAAAACTCTTTAATATTATTAAAATATTTAGCATTATAGTATTTGAACTCAAAAGTGTTGATAGTTTGGCCTCTAGTTAGATTAACTGTGCATTTTACACATAACTCAAATTTTAGTACAAAAATGCAATACTTATCCGACGTTGGAGACCGATGATACTAGTTTGTATGGCAGATGGGCGGACGGAATGAGTAAACATGAATATAATGAGAAAAACAAACGTGTTTATAGGGGGCAGAGCTTGGCTGCCCTCTAAAAAAAAATATTGATGCCATTTAAAATAAATTTAGATAAACTTTTGCAAAAATCAACTCCAAAGACAAGTCATAGGTCTAAAGCAGACTCATTTTTAATATTTGTTAATATTCTTGCAGAAAAAGTACAGGTAAATCACCCACATAAACACACACTCGCGCATACAGTTTGATCAGAAGCGTGAGGACACACGCTGTGATTAAACTGAATAGCATTACATCTGATTGTTCCTTTCTGCTGTGGCTGATAGTAATGCATCACAGGTTCAGTTATCAGGCAGACAAGCCAGTGATGGCTTTTCAGCAAATCCTCACTCACTGTCTCCTTTCATCTGTTGAGCAGATTGAGATAGAGAGCAGAGGAAGGGCAGGCAGTGTGTGTCTCGAACGTGTCCAATTCTGAGAAATGACGGCCTCCCTCATATTCCCAGCTGAGGAGTCCGCAGTCATGCATCTAGTAAGGTCTGAACAAATGATTTCTCAATCGTTATTCAGTAAAAAAAATCATATTTCAGACGCATCGTGTGACTGCTCTGATGATGATTACCATTTCCTATATTTTATACATTGAATATATGTAAAAGAACATTTATTTTTAAAAATATTTGTATATGTTCAATGTATAAAATATATAATGTAAATTATATACAGTTCTCAGTATAAATGAGAACACCCTATTTAGAAAATGAATGTTTTTATCCATTTCTCAGTGAATATTGGTCATATATTTTGGCGCATTTTAAACAAAACAGATTTATTAAATGGATATATTTATTAATATAATATTTTAGTCACAGAACATTTTTAGAAATATAAAGATAATGCATTTAAAGTCATGCAAAATATTGCAAAAAACTGTTACAAACTACAAAATTTCAGCAAAATTGTATATATTTTTTGCTCGTCTTGATTTTTGCTCATTTTAAAAATTTTATTTAATCTTTTTTCCTAGCATAAATTTGGGTTACGAATTTTTGGACAGTTATTTTGTTAGAAAAGCTCCACATTTGGCCTCAGTACTGACTAATCTAATGTATATGCGCAAATATAATACTGTAAAGCAGTGTTTCTCAACTGGTGGGTCGCAGGAACATTTTCAGTGGGTCGCGGAGTGTGTGGTGGTAAAGTTTATTTTTTATTTTGAAATGCGCTTGCGACAACCGATCCCTTTGGAATCGACATGGAAAGCGTCACATTGCTGAGCAACATAGAGAGTCGGCTCGTGGAGTTTTCATGTGATAAGACGCTGAAAAAGAAATTCAGTGAAGTAAGCCTCTCCCAGTTTTCGTGATCTGAGAGTGCGATCAAACCCATCCCATTCAGAAATACGTATTTGTATGAAAGTGGCTTCTCTTCCTTGGTGCAGCTTGAGTCAAAGCAAAGGAACAGGTTGGACTTAGAGCACGATCTTCAGGTGGCACTGTCTACCAATACCCCTGACTTTGAAACTCTTATCAGGAGTGAAGCACATGCTCAGTTATCTCATTATCTTCCCAAATTACTCTTAAGTGAAACAGATGTTTATAATTGCTGTCATATTAGATGTTAAAATGGTTATGAGTATTTTAATCATTTTACAATATGGTTTGTTCTGTTCAACAGGATCAGTGTTAATGTTTTATTAACAGTTCAGTTTTGTTTATGGTAACAACCTTTCCTTTCCCTAACCGCTGTTTACAGTGTTTGTCATTTTTACTTTGTAATATTTCTATAATTTGATACATTTTGTTAAATGTCAGCAATAAAATATTGTTTATTTGTAAGTCTTGCTGATTTTCTCATGATTTTTCTTTCACTACTTGTGTACGTTAACAAATAAATACAAATTAATTATAGTTCCTAAAATTATATTACAGTTCCTAAAAATTTGGGTCGCGGCTTGATGACCATGTAAAAATGTGGCTCCCGTGGCCAAACCAGTTGAGAACCACTGCTGTGAAGCATCCTATATCAATTTAAATGAGGGATTTGTGAGGGGTGCACTCATATATGCTTAGCACTCTATATACATACATATACATATGCACAAAAAATGTATAAAGTACTACTATACTTATTAAATTTCGCAACTAGAGCGCTTTTATAACCTTTAAACAAAACGTATCACAAGAATTTCCCCAAGTCCTCGCAGGAACATCATGAAAATTCATCAATACACCCCCAATTCTTCCATTAATAAATCTCCGCAGGCGTTGTGCAATAGAAAGAAATGTCAAAACCATCCTGAAGCTTCAGAAAATATTTCTCCTATTCCATATGACAGAGACCCTGTAGAGTCACATCACATGTGGCGTCATTAGAGAGTGTGTGTCTTCTCCTTTGAAAGCACATTAAGGAGACAGTAGCTTTGATTCCTTGTCTCTAGATAACTGCGGGCTCGCTAGATCAACAGAAATTGCTCAATTTGAACCGCTATTGAACTTTGCTGGACTCTTTCAACCGCTGCTACACAAAACATTACCACAGCACGCTGACAATGGCGAGCGTATAGATCTAAGACGGTTCAATCTCACTCCAAGCCAAACAGTCATTATCCGGTCAGCGCATAAACATTAACCCTAGCTACAAAACACGCCGGGCTGACGTGTGTGTCCACTTTCAACACAGTCTGAGTCTGTTATCAAAGCTGCAGATGTGATCAAATAGCAGGAAGTGAAGATAAGCATCAAACAGACTAAATGTAATGTCAAAGTCACCATATGGATTCAAATGGACTCTGATTTATGGTTTTCTGTGGAGTATTAGAGTACTGTAAACTATTTATGTGTACATATTATTTTAATAATCCTAATAATAATCAAGATAACTCTTCACTATGTGTTTATTAGCGTGAGGGTGGGATTAACCTGTCCTTTAGATGAAATCAACCAATAGTAAATGACAACCATCAAATCGTCCAATCAATTCCATTCATTCATTTTCTTTTCGGCTTATTCGCTTTATTAATCAGGGGTCGCCACAGCGGAATGAACCACCAACTTATCCAGCATATGTTTTACACAGCGGATGCCCTTCCAGCTAAAACCCAACACTGGGAAACACCCATACTCACTTGCATTCACGCACATACACTACGGCCAATTTAGCTTATTCAATTCATATATAGTGCATGTCTTTGGACTTGTTGGGGAAACCGGTGCACCCGGAGGAAACCCACATGTACACGGGGAGAACATGGCATTTCTCCACACAGAAATGTCAACTGGCCCAACTGGGGCTCGAATCAGTGAGCTTCTTGTTGTGAGGCGATTGTGCTACAGTGTAATTTAACATTTTAAAGCAACCGGCTGCAAAGAAATGTTGAGTTTATTAAGCTTCAGTGGTTGAAGTTGCGCCAAATTATTTTTTTAAGTTGACCGAAAAGGCTGGTTTAAGTCTATTATACTTTACAGAATAATTTGGCACAACTTCAAACACTGAAGCTTAATAAACTCAAACTTTCTTTGCAGCCGGTTGCGTTAAAATTTTAAGTTAACTCAACTTTTTATTGTTTGAAGATATGGAGAAATCAACATTTAAAGTCTCAACTGAAATGTTTACTTTCATTGAACAGACCGTTCCAAACATGCAGTTAAATAATTTTTATGAGTAAATTCAACTCTGAGCTCAAAACATTGTCCACCTAACGTACAATTTTAAACTGAGTTAACAATTTGTAAGTTGGATTTTTTTACAGTGAACACACTGCGTCACCATGATGCCCCAGTCGATTCCAGTAGACAAAATCAAGTTCCGCCCCACATTTTTTCATCCAAGTCGCTTCATTTGGATATACAGTACATCGGTATTGTGAACTTCAATTTTAAGCCTATAATGACTGATAGTGTCAATATTAGGTCATGTTCCATTACAAGAACACCAATTCATTTTAACGAAAAGTAATGAAATTGTTTACTCGTTCATTCATTCATTTTCTTTCGGCTCTTCAAGTAAGTTACAAACACAAAAATCAGTCCAAGGCACTCGAAAAATGTGATTTTTTTTTCTATTTTTCGAGTGCCTTGGACTAATTTTTGTTGTTTGCTTTGATGAATCCCTTACCCAAAGAGCACCGACCAAATATTTGAGCCACCCCAGAGCGCTTTTTTTTTTGTTTGGATAAGTTACAAACACATTACAACATCTGAGCTGAAGCAAACATTCATTCATTCATTTTCTTTTCGCCTTAGTCCCTTTATTAATCCGGGGTCGCCACAGCGGAATGAACCACCAACTTATCCAGCATTTGTTTTACGCAGCGGATGCCCTTCCAGCCGCAACCCATCTCTGGGAAACATCCATACATTCTCATGTCTCATGTCATGTCTTTGGACGGTGGGGGAAACCGGAGCACCCGGAGGAAACCCACGCGACCACGGGGAGAACATGCAAACTCCACACAGAAATGCCAACTGACCCAGCCGAGGCTCGAATCAGCGACCTTCTTGCTGTGAGGCGACAGCACTACCTACTGCGCCACCGTGTCGCCTTCTGATGCAAACTAAGAATGATTATTAAATGTTAGCTGCATATCTTGTACTCAGCATGCTATTAAAGCTGAGATCAGTCCAGACTGTCTGATCATTCATTCATTCATTTTCTTGCCGGCTTAGTGCCTTTATTAATTTGGTTTTATGCAGTGGATGCCCTTCCAGCTGCAACCCATCACTGGGAAACATCCAAACACACTCATTCACTCTCAAACACGAGGAGAACATGCAAACTCCACACAGAAATGCCAACTGACCCAGCAAAGGCTCGAACCAGCAATCTTATTGCTGTGAGGCGACAGCGGTACCCACTGCGTCACCACATCGCCGAGACTAGTTTAACCTTAGCTGAATAGGTATTTATTTTTTTGCAAGATGTCTATGGTTCGGAAATGGTGCTTAATTGTATGTAATGTGGTATGTTTGTGGAAAAAAGTGAAAAATACATTGTACTAGTAGAATCATTTACTTCATTTGAATCATTAGAATAAGTAAAGATCATCCTCCATAAAGAAATTTTGTAAATTTTGTTGTGTAAGTATATCAAAACTTAATTTTTAGTTATTAATATTCATTGCTAAGAGCTTAATTTGGACTATTTAAAGGCAATTTTCTCAAATATCCACCAACGTATTCCAGATTTTGTCTCTTAAACACATATTGTCCTATATGAAAACAAACCAATATCAATGGCAAACTCATTTATGCAACTTTAAGATAATCTTAATGTTCCGATATTGACCCATTTGACTGGTTTTGTGACCCACTGCTTGTTTTATGCATGTTGAAAGCTTATAAAACATGCAACGACTCAAAAGTAACATTTGCTCAGCATTGGCAATCAAGAAAGAAGTGCAGAATGTCATGCATGTGCGAGAGACATTTTTGATTAAGCCGCAACTATCTAAATATATCAGATTTTATTTCTTATTTGACACATGCTAGGCCAATGGTTGTTTTTGACTGGAAGCAAATAGCGGCACACCAAAATTAGGGGTGTTTCCAAGATGGCTGCCATTGTCATGCTTTCAAAAGAAAACAAAAATCATTGTTAGACTTTCAGACCTGCATGAAGGAAAATCAGCTGAGAGTAACTTGATCTCAGATGAGCTTCACTGGTGAGTCAAGCTGGTTTCATACTAACTGCGCTGTGAGATATGGCATTTGAGGGGTTGATTTGATTTGGACCGCAGTTGTTTTGGTCATTGATTTGTTATGTGAGCTGTTTGAGATGTGTTTGGCTCATTTATTTGGACAGTTTTGGTTGATTTGAGATGACTAGGTGGGCTTTGTGTGCACTCATTGTAGATTTTTTTTGTTTAACCACAAACAAAGATCCAGCAATGCCAAGTAATGGTTTAGGCTTTCATTTTATTATGATCTGCTGGATCTGTGAGAGCTCTTTAACAGATCTCTTCACTGAGGTAAAGTTGGTTTTATATTCACACATTTAGACCTTCTCCTTCCAAATATAATTTCAAAACTGCATTCTTTGTAAAAATGTTAATGGAGAAATCATATTAGCAGCCATTAAAGTACATCGTTCACAATCAATTCAGACCCAATATTCAAAGGAGCATGTCAGAAAATGTCAAAAATGATTTTACCACAACGTCTGGTTTATGTATTCCACAAAGTGCTCTGTTTTCTGTAATGTGTCTCTATTCTGGGAAAGTTCCTTCATTTGGACCCCCAGCATGCCCACCATGCCCCTTCAGCATGTTTCAAACAAAAACACAAACATTTTTGTGGCTTAGCAAACTATAACATTAGCATGACTCAGAGTTTCCCACTGGTTTAGGTTTGATATGGCTTGGGTCATATGTTGCTGAGCACACAGACACGCTTCTCCAGGCGATGCAGTTAGAAGTCATTTATTTTAAGAGGATAATGGCAGGGAAACTCTGCTGGTCCCTGCGGCAGCACGAGGGGAAAACAATGCGTGCGCTCTCGCTCTTTCTCCTCCAGGGAAATCTTGGCATCTATTTTAAGACGTTTCGGATGTTGTGTGTAAAATGAAAGTGGGTTTCTGCAATGTCGGCACTGCAGAAGATGTCTGTGTTTGGAGAAGAGCGTTAATGTCCTAGTGTGCGGTGACTGGTGATTTATTGGAAATATTATGGAAAATGAAAATGAAGGTGAAAACTCAACGTGCGGTCCATAAATCATATTAGATTCACACACTAACTAGATATTAAATAAGTGTAAAGCTCTTAAACCTGCTGGTTAGCACAGTGTTTTTAGCCTCTGACATGGATAGATGTTGTAGTTGATGTCGATCTATCTAATATATCTATCCTGTCCACAGTATCTATGCATCTATCTATCTATCTATCTATCTATCTATCTATCTATCTATCCATCTATCGAATTTCCATCCATCCATCCATCCATCCATCCATCCATCCATCCATCCATCC
>CAIGQQ010002477.1:7491558-7505590 GCA_903798035.1 Danio albolineatus
ATATAAACATATATATATATATATATATATAAACATGAATTGAATTGAATAAACTGCGGTATATTGTAGAATAATATACTTTGTCATAGAAAACGTGTATTAATTTGTATATATTACCACAGTTGTTGTATTACCACAGCAGATATATAATTACCCAAACAGATTAATTCAAGTACGTTACTATAGTATGATTTGAAAACACAATGGCATTTACTATATATTACTATAGTATTTTTTTAATGTGGGTTTAACCATTGCCTAGTTATGTTTTGTAGTCTATGGGAAATGGACTTAATATTTTCCTTTTTTAACAAGTGTGGTTAAATACCGTAACATTTTAGACATCATTTTCTCCAGAATTTAGCATTACTGTTTAGTGTCCTGTGGTTCTTGTCCAGTGGTTCCCCAAAAAAAGGAACATTTGACTATATTTGTGTGTAAATGCTATAATGCTACTCATTTTGAGGCATAACCATAAACTATAAACTTACGCCGCAAATATAAACAAAACATATCCCCGGTTTAGATCCAAAGATGCTTCGAGGAATTGTTTGTTAGATGCACTTTGTGTTACATGTGTGTGTGTTTTCATGTCTGGTAAGCTGGCAGACGACCTGTACATGTTGAACGCTGACTAGCTTGGCAGACTGCGTTTTCACCTCACCCTCCTGGACACGGCTAAACGTCTAACATGTTGGCCAGACACACGCACAGATGCTCGGTGGTCACGAGCGGTCATGCATGGCTGGACAGTGTTCACATGCTCTCTTTCCAGCCAGCTTTTGAGCCTGAAGCTGTGAGCCGGTGGGAGACCGGCAAACGTCCAGCCCGACTGACTGCTAATGAAAGACCCAAAGCGCGCTAATGACAGACCATCACAGAGATACTATAAGCCATAAAAGATGACAAAATCGTGATCATTCAGGATTTATTCAAGGAAAAGAAATAGAAAGGAAAGCAAAAAAACAAAACAAAACAATCATTCACTCCCCATTGCTTAACAGCATGGAATATAAACTCTGATATGTGCAGATGATTGTCAAAGGCATTGGATATACAAGCCCCATATCAACAGAAGATCACGTCACAGTTAAAGTTAGTATTCGTATGCCACTCTCAAAAATATGAGCATCATTGTCACATGCATATGAGTATATAATTCACATTTCACTGGGCAACTTATTTCGGTGTCAGAGATGCAGAGATCACAAGGCGTCTGCATTGCCAGAGTTGCATTTTTTTAAAATATATATTCATATATATTTATTCATATAGATAGACATGTTTCTTCGCACATATAGTTACATGGACTTTTAAAGGTACGCAAATAATCGGTTGAATCCGGAAAGCGCATTTAACATGCTTGCGATTCTTTAAAGAAAACGAAAATCAGATGCAGTCGCTAGTTATTTTCTCTCTTCATTTGCGAATAAGTCGTCATTCAAGGGACAAGTCGAAAACTGCACAGTCACTGGGTAGCACAGACACTTGTCAGTCACAGCTTTTTCATCGTAAGAGGCAAAAGTGACGCCTGAGTTTGTAAAAAAAAGACTTTTCTGGAAAAGGTGCATCACAACCGATCAGCGTTATAATGTTCACCGCGTCGCTCGTTGTGAACTTTGTACAATATGTGAACGTACAACATTGACACGCATGTACATCTGCGTTACGCTCAAGTGTGTGGCCAGAGAAAGGCAGTGTTTAGAGGACGGGATGAAAGACAGAACACGTTAACAACATGACAGACACAACGTCACGATCACAGTCTATTTACAAAGCCTTTAGACGCACAGAGAGATTCGCTCGGGACACACACACACACAGACAACAGTGATGCTGTAATCCAAGTGAACTGACAGACTCGTCTCGGTCCTTCATTGCACTCACAGACTGGGGGTGTGTGTGTATGTGTGAGCCATGGCACATGTGTGTGCATGTATTTACTGGATTTAATAAGAAGTTTACCTAATTTTCTTCTATATTTAAATACATTAACGTTTGGCTTGGTGTGGCAGTAGCTGTATATAGAGATATATTTATATATGGTCATTCAAAAAACTAAAAGATTTTAGTTTATATTTGTCCTGCACATCCTACTGAGGGTTTAAAAACCAGCATATCGTACAGATTTCCTGCATTACACACACAAAAAATGCACACGAATACATAGAACATGAACACTGAGACCAAACAAATTCCAGGTCCAATTCAAGTCAAGTTCGATTACCACTGAAAATCATTTAGAAAAGTCCCTACACTGTAAAAAAAAACCAAATCCTGGCTGTTTTAAATGTGTAAGCTGAATCAAATTCACCCTTTGAGTCCATTGAACTCACACAGTAAAATCAACAGTGTAAAAAATTGCAGTGTTACATGTCAAAAACTCCAAAAGTGTTGAATTAACAATGTGCAGTGTTAACGGCGGCATGTGGACAGTGTGGTTGCAAGGTGCAATACGATGTGAGTGTCCTTTTAACATTACAAGTGTGAAAGATCGCGATATGTTAGACATACACCACAGAACAGTGTACAAATTAATGATACACTGATAGGAGTACTTTCTTGATGACACTTGTAGCGTAATAACAACACTAGTGGGTGTTAAATGCCCCTAAGTGTTAAACTTTGATTGCTATAGTAAGTGTAACATTCTACACTGTCAGTGTATTTATTCAGCACTTTAGAGTGCCGATATTACACTGCGAATTTAACACTACACACGGTGTACTTTTAACACTTGATAGATTGGGACCATATATGATTTTCAGTAGTGTTAAAATCAACACTGTAAGTGTTGACACTACTTATTTTACTGTGTATATTATTTTAAACTTACTTAAAATATCTTGCGTAACTCATGAAATTGAGTTAGAACATGATTAACTCAGTTTTAATAAGTTACAATGACCTAAACACATATGCTGTCAGGAATAATTGATCCTATAATTTTTTACAGTGTAAGTTTGTGATAAAATAGGCAAACACAACTAGAACATAATTGCACTTACAATAAAATACACTTTTTTTTTTTAAAGTAATATCATTTCTGACAAAAAATTACTGCCCATTTATCCGCAATTCCACTTCTGTTCTAAATAAAAATGAATTCAAAAGTGAATTCACCTCAAAATGAAAACTTGCCATTAATTGTCTCACTCTCAGACATCTAAGAGGGGTAGGGTTAGGGGTGGGTGTTCAGATTGGATGCAGCTCAGATTGCACCGCTCCAGGTCTGTATCCCCTCTCAAAATAAATTTTACTTTACAGCATTTAACTTTACTGCACCTTAATAATAATAATAATAATAATAATAATAATAATAATGATGACGTAATGATTATTACGTCCCATGACGTAAATGCATAAATGTAAATGAGTTAACACTTAAATATAACTCTTTGGTAACTGACTTTTTCCTATATAAAATTGTGTTGAAACCATGATTCCTATGAAAACTGCATTTGTAGATAATATCCCAGCAGACACACAATGTCGTAAGATGTTAATATTAGGTTGCGTTGATATGATGTTGATGTTTTGATTTTAAGTCATGTTGGAAAGAGACCAAAATCCAACGTCGACCCAATATCTTATACTAAGGACATATTGACGTCAAATACTGACATTTATCAGTAGCTCCACGAAGGCTTTAGAGGTTTATAAGATTTCATTTTTAATGTTTTGACGTGAGAAATAGACTTGGGTTTACTTTCTTATTCACAAGTGCTGAACTCTGTGGCTTTAAAAACGTTTAAAGTTACTTCTGCCACTGAAATTACTTGTCTTGATACAGTTTTCATCATCGGGAGTGTTTTCTGACTTCAGCATGAAGACAGACGTAATTTTGGTAACATCCACACAACGTGAAGCTGTACCATCATTAGATGTTGATGTTTTTAGGTTGCGCTAGGAAGCAACATCTTTCCAACGTTGGCCTGACGCTGGGTTCAGACATCAACCCAATTTTTATTTCCAAACAAAATGCAACTTCCCATGACGTCGGGGTAAAGCGTCAATTTGACGTCATGTTGATGTGCTGTGCCTGCTGGGTAATAACACATTTGTGCAAAACAAATGACTAAAATCACTTTAACAGAGCCCTCTTTCCATGAACTACTTCGAGCTAAGAGACCAGTCAAAACAATTTCCAGTGGTAATTGACATTTATGCACACAGATACAACTTAACATTCGTTTAAACGACTGTTACTTATCAAATACCTCATGCTTGCACTGTAAATGTTTAACAGAAATGTGCAGTTTGAACCATACGAAAACATAACATCGCCCCAATTTAATTTATTCATTTATTTCTATGAAAAGCTTCTCTGTCGTGAGATTACAAACTCCTCTCGAGTGTGAAAGCGAAGACAAAATGGTGCATGCATGACCTGACTGAAAAATAAAGCCATTAGCTGAAAGCGCCTCACGGTGAGGTGCCGTCCAACGCCGAAACAAACATTCAGGACCAAACTAATGGGAAATGCATGAAGATATTCGATGGCACTTTGGAAAATGTCACGCGCTCCTAAATCTCGGTTCCCTCCTGTGATATTAACAAACCATAAAGGGCAAAGAAGACATCAGTTACGTTTATAAACCCGACAGGACATAATAGCAGAGCCGTTCGGCGACAGAAAAACCAGTCACCCTTCGATACGGAAGTGTAAAAACCTCAACTTAGCCCTTAAACCAACGCTAAAAATTCAGCCACTGAATTGTATTGAAAGATGTTTACAGTCACTAAACGTTATGCTGCGTTCACGTTGTTTAAGAATTACCAACTTGATCAAAGTTATCAAAAGTGATGATGAATGCACAAAGCTTATAAGCCACTGTTATGTTACCTTTATATTACTCAGCAAGAAAGAAAGCATGGCTATAATAAAGCAACTTATCAAATAGAAATATTTAGCAGTATCTTTATAAAACTGCCTTTAAAAGTCGCAGAAGAGTTGCAGACCTGCTAACATTTTTTTTTTTCTCAGCAGCTCTGGATCTCAAAGTATTTTTCCATTCATTTGTCCAATAGGGATTCCTTTTAAAAAGCCAAAGATATAAAGATGGAAATCATCCCCAAACAGACTGTATGGCTTTATTAAAGAGCTACAATCCCATGAAGGGTATGGCAGTCAAATATTGATTTAAATATGCTGACGGTGTATTTTTCATGGTTATCGCAAAATATGCATATATAAATACGTATTTAAGTAGATTGGAGGGTTTGATTTTTCAATATCATGGGTAATACCAGCATTATTATGATTTTTATTTTAAATTAAGTTGAAATAACTCAGTCTGACAGCAAGATGATACTGTCAATTATCAACTTCTTAATTGACAACAGCTCCACGAAGGCTTTAGAGGTTTATAAGATTTCATTTTTTATGTTTTGATGTGAGAAATAGACTTAGGTTTGCTTTCTGATTCGCAAGTGCTGTACTCTGTGGCTTTAAAAATGTTTAAAGTTACTTCTGCCACTGAAATAATTGTCGTCTTGACACAGTTTTCATCATCAGGAGTGTTTTCTGACTCCTGCATGAAGCACAGTTTATCTGTCCGAATGAAAAGTGCGGATAAATATAATGCACTACCACTAGGTGGCGCATGTGTCGAACTCATACATTCATACTCGTTTGTGTATATTTTAGAAGTGGTGTGTCATATTGGTAACGTCCGCACAACATCAAGCTGTAACATCATTAGACGTTAATATTTAGTTGTTTTTAGGTTGCGTTGGTAAGTACCCAAAAAGCAACACTTGTCCGATGTTGCACATTAACGTGAGCCGGATGTTGTGTTCTGACGTCAACACTATTCTCGTTTCCAAACAAAATGCAACTTTCCATGATGTTGGTGTATAAAATGTTTAAAGTTACTTCTGCCACTGAAATAATTGTCGTCTTGACACAGTTTTCATCATCAGGAGTGTTTTCTGACTCCTGCATGAAGCACAGTTTATCTGTCCGAATGAAAAGTGCGGATAAATATAATGCAGTACCACTAGGTGGCGCATGTGTCGAACACATACATTCATACTCGTTTGTGTATATTTTAGAAGTGGTGTGTCATATTGGTAACGTCCGCTCATCGTCAAGCTGTAACATCATTAGATGTTAATATTTAGTTGTTTTTAGGTTGCGTTGGTAAGTACCCAAAAAGCAACACTTGTTCGACGTTGCACATTGACGGGGACTTGATGTTGTGTTGTGACGTCAACTCGATTCTCGTTTCCAAACAAAATGCAACTTTCCATGTCGTTGGTGTATAAAATGTTTAAAGTTACTTCTGCCACTGAAATAATTGTCGTCTTGATACAGTTCTTATCATCAGGAGTGTTTTCTGACTTCTGCATGAAGTGCAGTTTATCTGTCTGAATGAAAAGTGCAGATAAATATAATGCAGTACCACTAGGTGGCACATGTGTCAAACTCATACATTTATTTATAATCGTTTGTGTATAGTTTAGAAGCGGTGTGAGCACATCTGTGAATAAAATTGAGAGGTTCTGCATGAAGACAGACGTCATATTGGTAACGTCCGCACAACGTCAAGCTGTAACATCATTAGATGTTGATATTTTGTTGTCTTTAGGTTGCGTTGGTAGGTAACCAAAAAGCAACACTTGTCCGAGGTTGCACATTAACGTGAGCCTGACGCCTGACGTCAACCCAATTCTTATTTCCAAACAAAATATAACGTCCCATGATGTTAGGGTATAAAATGTTTAAAGTTACTTTTGCCACTGAAATAATTGTCGTCTTGAAACAGTTTTCATCATCAGGAGTGTTTTCTGACTTCTGCATGAAGCACAGTTTATCTGTCCGAATGAAAAGTGCGGATAAATATAATGCAGTACCACTAGGTGGCGCATGTGTCGAACTCATACATTCATACTCGTTTGTGTATATTTTAGAAAAGATGATCGATAAACGGAGTATACCCAGTAGGCTTTTTCTGATACTGCGTGAACTTAGCATAACATTTTTAGCACGTTCAAACCGTCATACAATCGTTTTAAGAATTAAACAGCTTTCTATCTACATTTTCAACATTATTCTGACTGGATGAGACGATCTCAAACTGTGGCGCCCAGTGCAGCTGCGGAATTCCCTGAGAACTCGTACACTGGGGCGCAGAGAGACGCTGCCATGGCTTTTTCGGGAGATTAGTGTGTGTGTTCATGTTGACTAATAACAGTTTTACTATGTACTGCAGTATCTACCACTTCCTTTGTCTATTTAAAGTCACACTTCAAGCAGAGAGTAGCTGCTCGAGTAAGTAAGTAAGATAGCAATCAAACATATATTGCATGTTTTAACCGATACCGTAAATTTTGTGGTGGTCAAACCCAACCGTGAGGTGTGAAATGAGAAATCTCCCATCTTTTGCATTTGTTAAAAACATCAATATTCTCTCTCTCTCTTGTGTGCAAACAGAAAGTCTCGACTCAGAAAATGTCTCAAAACAGTCGTAAAACGTGATCATTAAAAGCACTTCTGCAGGTCAGCATGAAACCTCGAAAGAAAGCGGTAGCTAACAAGAATTACAACAACTTGTGAGTAGATAGAGAAAGTAGACAGGGGAAAGAGGGAAGAGTTAGACGTGGTATGATATAGTAGAATCGTTTGACATTGGCGCCGTCCTCTTATAAGGTCGGACATAATCATGCACTCACTCTCGCACCTAAACCTCTGCGTCCGTAGCAGGAT
This sequence comes from Danio albolineatus, assembly GCA_903798035.1. Lineage (NCBI taxonomy): Eukaryota > Metazoa > Chordata > Actinopteri > Cypriniformes > Danionidae > Danio > Danio albolineatus. Next base: position 7,499,270 of record CAIGQQ010002477.1, read on the forward strand.
CTGTAGCACATTCTCAGCAAAGACATCATCACAGTTCTGTCCAAATCACTTCTCAAAAAGGAAGCCGTCTTCTGGAAATCTGGTCTCCTGCCGCTGCATGCATTGCACCCTCTAGTGGCCTGGAGGTTAAACGGCAGGAGTGCATTAGGCGCGCGCAGTGGTTGCTATGGCGATGGGTCAGTCCTCTGCCTGATTGGACGGCAGGGCGGGGGGTGGGCTGAGGGGCGGGGCTCACAGCGCTGTGGCCTCCCAGCTCTCTCCCCGCAGAACCTGGCGTCACTTAGTCCCGGTTACCACTGTGCTCACAGACGCAACGGAGGGAGGGAGGGGCCTGCATGGCTCAGCCCCCGAGGAGGAGGAGGCAGCTGATGCCAGGGAACAGGACGTGTGGGGAGGGACGGTACCTACGAATGCAAATACACTGGTTAGAAATGCATTTCAATGTTTTCTAAATGATTGTACAGTTTTTTTTTACAGTGTATTGTTTTGGATGTTAAAACATATACTTAACAGTCTTTACGTGTGATGGAGGTGTTTCCTGTGGCCATGTCATTAATGAGAATGGCGTTTGGGTTTGGAGCAGGTTTTTGGTTTTGGGTCAGTGGCGCGGTGGAATTCGTAGTTGTGTTCGCCGGTGGGTTTGCATTCAGTATGCGGTTCTGGTTTGCAGTGTTTGACTGATCCATGCTGCTTCCCATACTGCTGCCCAACTGCAGTCTCCTCATGTGGCGAACCACCGCCGTGGCATTGAAGGCTTGCTGTTAAGCGGAGAGACAAAGAGTCATGGTCAAAAACAAGTGAAACAGATTCACTTTAATGCATGAAAGATATGCACATACTGCGTTTTACTTATGGTTTTGGGAACTTTCATACAAAAGATCTATATACAAATACTGAATAAAAGTTACGTTTAGCTTAATTCAGGGTCCGTACGATCATGAAAATCTTCTTGGAAATTAGCTGAACAAATATCTGTATACTTGATGTAGGTTAGCTATCTTTACTTGTTTTCTGTCCCTGGCCAATGGCACACTCTCACATTATTAGCACTGTGTAATCGAAGTAAATTTTACATAGATATAAAAACACATTGAAACTAGAGTGTTGTGTGTTTCGCGATATGGTGTAATGAATTTGAACATGCATTGTTTTCTTATTATTTACCACATATACGTAGATATTAAAATTCAAAGTCTGAAAAGTCATGGAATTTTAGTAGTGAAAATGTGTATAACCCCTGTTATTTAGTTTATGTTGTATTTTTATCATCAAGAAAATGACAATATGCCTAGTATTTAACGTAGCAGTATTTTAGCATTGCAAGCATATATGTTTTCTCTCTATTCCCAATAGTACAGTAGAATTCAACACATCTGTAATGTTGAGGGTATATCTATCTGCCTATGCCTCCCAACTCATATACAGTATGTAATCTTACAATCTGATTGCAAAACTCCTGGCCAAACGGCTAATATTGCTAAGGTGGAATGATCAGAAACCTCCAACTCCAACACAGGGGTCCGTGATGTCCTCTTCTTCCTGAACTTGGAAAAATGAGACTTTCTAGAGGCTCATCGAACAACACTGTAAAAAAACGTTGACTCAACTCTAAATTGTAAGGCAGAGCTTTTTTGAGTCGACTCAAATGGAGTCAAGTGCAGTACTTGGGTTGAAAGTTGAGTTGTTCTGAAAGTTATACTGAATCTGGTTGCCTTAAAATTTTAAGTTGTCAAATGTTTTTTTTACAGTGCAGTTTAAGACAATTTGGGACCCATTTAGGAAATATATCCAAAAACATGTTTCATTGTCAGACATACAGTAGACTGAGTCCTTGTTCCAGCAGTTTGGTACAGTATTGTGTGATCCAGCTTGTACAATTGTAATTGTTGTTAAACAACATTATTATTATTTACCTTTTTTGTTGGTATAGATTTATTATTTCACTGTATGTGCTTAAGTTGTTACTAAAATATACTTGTTTTTGTTTTCATTTTCTTTGCAATTTGCCATATAAAAAAAAAGTTTTGAGTTTTTGGAAATATTTCATGGTCGGCTAAAAGTGATTGGTTTACTCTAATAGTTTTTTTTTAAAAAAACAACCATGAAATGTGAGGATAAAAATTCCACCTCATTGTACCTAGTTTTTAAAAAAGCTTCACTAATTGTTTACAGATTAATGAGAGTTACTCACATAAGTACTACACTGTAAAAAATGCTGGGTTCCATGCAATTCCTTCATACTGTCCCAACACAAATCGATTTAGTTAACTAACTCATTTTTAAAAATGTAAGTGGATTGAACATAAAACAATTAAGTTGCCCTTAAAAAACCTTAAGAATTATATTAAGTGTTGATTCAACTCATTAAAATTTTATTTAAATATTTAGGAATATTCATTGATAGTGGATTGACATTTGCCGAAATGCAGAGTGTGTTTTTAAAAAAGCAATGCAGAGATTATATCTCATTAGGAGGTTACAACTATTTGCAGTTAGTCAAGATGTTCTGGACATGGTGAGAAGAACAAGAACTTGGTTGAAAATGTTGTGAGTTTTAACATGATTGCATGGTATGGACTGTTGCCAATGAGGGAAAAGCAAAAACTGTGCAGAGTAGGAAAAATTGCCAGAGCAATTGTAGGTAAAGCACAAAGACAACCAAATAAAATGTATTAAATGAGAATTAAACAGAAAGCACATGTCATTATTGAAGATTGTTCCCATCCCTTAAATATAAAATTGCCATCAAAAAGACGTTTTTGGCAACCTCAAGTAAAGAAAAATGTGTATCAAATGTCCTTTGTGCCGACTGCCATTAGAATTTTAAATACTGCATTCTAAGTATGTAAAGGGTTTTAAATAGAGTTTGTAATGTGACAAATATGATGACATTGATTGTATTTTTGTTGCCTGTTTTTTTCTGTGATGTGTGTCTTGTGAATGCTGTTGTGGTTTTGTGTGGGGAAGCCAAAGATAAATTTCCACTTGTGGACAATAAAGAAAGAAAATAAGTAGCTTGAACAAGCTGAGCTAAATATCCACTTGCACTCACTCTCCATTTGCTTTTTGCGAAGTTTTTGCGCATCTGCCGACTGACGGACTCGTGGATGTTCTTGCAGAGCGCCGTGTCGCCTGCGATCCTGAAAAGCAGAAGCATAAAATCAAAACTTTCAGTCGTCCTCTCATCTCGAGAAGCACTTGTGTTTTTCTCTAAAGTGTGTGAATTCCCCTCGGGTCTCCAATCCTTGTGTTTTTCTGACTCGTGTGTTTGGTGAAAGGCTTGTTAAAGGTGCCTGTGGAGGACGTGCTAATTGCCGATTAGCGTTTCGGAATACGTAATGCGAGATTAGATGCAGCGTTTTAATTGGCGAGCCTTTATTCAGTAGCTTTTCCCTTCTGCCCTTGAGAGAGATCTCGGCGTATGATAATGGAGAGACTGAATTCAGAACGCACATGCAATCCCCGGCTGATGCAGAGAGCGGCTCCAGCTAATACGGATAAAGCGCTGTGCTAATAACATGAAATGAAACGCCGTCTCTAAACGATGCTTATGAAGTCACAGTTTAAATGTTCTGCCGTTAAGTGTCTTAGAGGACCTGAATGACATAAAAGTAACAAAAAAAAAACAGATCAGCTTGTTGATGTTACAGTTTTATTTATTTATTTTTTGCATTATTTCATTTTTTTAGCATTTATCACCATAAGAGAGATAACGCTAAGATAACGCTAAAGATAACGCTATATTATTTGTCAAAGGTGTATTATTATAATGTAGCCGACTGGTCATACCGCATCCAACCCGTTCTGTGCTGGTATCGAACCGGCAATGCTTTTTTATGGGAGTCAGTTGCTCTAACAAGGAGGCTTGGTCTCTATTGTCTATCACTAGAACACCTTTAGAGATCAGAGGAGTGAGGTTTACCTGCATAGCACTTCGCTAGCTGGCCTTCGTTAAACTCACTCCCATCCCGGACGAGCCCCCAAGGCTAATCCAAGGCTAATTTATTGCACAGACCACAACTCACAAGATTTGAGGTGCTTTATTGGATTAGAATTACTTGTCACCGACACAGAGAGACCCGCTCTGAGCTGGGATCAAAACGCCTATTCACCACAGGCACAGCCATATCACCCTGTAGCCCAAGACGGGTTACTTACTGAAGCTAAGTAGGGCTGAGCCTGGGCACCACATGGAGAAAACTAGGTTGCTGTTAGAAGTGGTGCTAGTGAGACCAGCAGGGGGCATTCAACCTGTGGTCTGTGTGAGTCCTAATGCCCCAGTAAAGTGAAGGAGACGTCTTTCAGATGAGACGTTAAACTGAGGTCCTGACTCTCTGTGGTCATTAAAAATCCATTGGCACTTCTCGTAAAGAGGAGGGGTGTAACCCCAGTGTCCTGGCCAAATTCCCTCCACCGGCCCTTAGCCATCATGGCCTCCCACTCATCCCCATCCACTGAACTGTCTCTTATCACTGTCTCTCAACTCCACCAATAGCTAGTGTGTGGTGAGCACACTGGCGCCGTTGTTCTGTGGCTGCCGTTGCATCATCCGAGATAAACATAAAACATTGTACACTACACTATTTTAATGTTGTGGGACAATGTGAGAGACAACCGTCAAAATCAGCATGTAAATATTAGCATTACTTTAGTTGCACAATAAAACACAATAGATGGTTTGTAGCTTTAAGTACAGTGTTTATTGCACAGACCACAGCTCACAAGATTTGAGGTGCTTTATTAGATTAGAATTGCTTGTCACCGACACAGAGAGACTCTTTTTTTATTTATTTATTTTTCCTGGCCATAAGTTGCACGATACATTAACATTCTTGCATATTTCCAGTTTGCGAAAGCTACCTTTGAACTTGTTAGTTTTGCCATCGTTGCCACAGTTCTGCGACTGCCTGTGCGTGTGCACTACTCTGCCTCTGATGATGGAAATGTACTCTATCAAAGCCAATGATCACATTCTCAGTTACACCACGTTCACAGACACACCAATCATCATTACTGGTTGGTTATGTGTCCCGCCCCAGCCCCGAACACGCACACCCACCCCAGAGAAAGAGAGGTCCTATGGCTGAGAGAGATGCTGCTCGCATGAAAACAGCTTCAGTGTTCTCAATTATAGTAACTATAGGCCACATTCATTTGATTACTCGTGACTGAAAAAAGTATTGAAAATTAGTAATGCCGTTTATTTACAGTATAGCGTCGTTATTCCCATCACTGATGACTTCTGTGTAAATATAGTGCTTGACTTACCAGGGATGTCGAAGAGCCTGTTCACATGTGTTTCGTTTTGAGGGGTCCTTTTCCATCAAACAACTGATGAAATCTTTTGCTGTACATTAAACAAAAAAGCCATTAAAATGCACTTAAACAACTTAAGACTATATATACATATTATAAAAGAAACCATTACATCCTCTCATATACTGTATGCTGTGGACAAACAGTGTGCATTTTTCAGATAAAACTGAGACTGCGTTTATCAGTGGAAAAACTGACAGCTAAATTTGGATTTATTCACAGCTCCTTAATTTGCAGTTTGGATGAATTTCATAGAGTTAAAGCCTGTGGTGTTTACTGAATGCCAGAGTCATGATCAGACTTTCCTGTAAAACATTCCTTTACTCCTTCTGGCAACATGTGAGCTAACAGATGCATGCTTGTAAATTAAACTTATATGAACCAGACCAATAGCATGATGTGCTTCTTTTTGTGTACCTGAATCTGATATATCATCCCAGTATGGGGCATCGAACTCATAGTCGGCTTTCAGGATCTGCTCGAAGAGTTTGGAATCATTCTCGTCATAAAAAGGAGGATAACCACACAGCCTGTAAGAAAGCACATGTGTTTATTGCATAATTTCCATACAGCATATCTTATCTGTACAGTATGCGTTCGTTGGGAATCGAACCCACAACCTACTGACATTTAAATATTTAGCGAAAGTTTACCTGAAAAAGTACATTTTGTTACAATTTACTCACTCCACTGACCTTGTAGATTAAATCATGTTAAGATTTAACCCACAGCCTACTGACATATACATTAACCCTTTATTTGACATGTATTTTAACCCTTTAATAAATAGCTCTAGTGTGTATGTTCCTTGATGATTGAACTCATAACCTACTGACATATATATTAAATAACATATATTAAATCACAGGCATCCCTTAAAGTTAGGAATTGAAGCCACAACCTACTGGCACATACAGTATATTAACCCTTTATCCGACACCTATTTTAACCCTTTAACAAATAGCCCTAGTATGCTGGTTCCTTGGGAATTAAACCCACAACCTA
>CAIGQQ010002477.1:7512396-7530628 GCA_903798035.1 Danio albolineatus
TAGATAGATAGATAGATAGATAGATAGATAGATAGATAGATAGATAGCTTTAGCATTTTAGCATATTTTAGCTCGTTATTATCATGTTTTGATGATCATCTAGGATGTTTTAGCATGTTCGCAATGGTTTAGCAAGCTGGTAGCACGTTTTAGCAAGTTAAGATAACACCTATTTGAAATAAAGTCTTCAATGGATGATGGCTGGATTGATAGCAGTTTTAGCATTAGCATTAGGTAAATTTCTGTTACATTATTTTAATATAATGTATGTGTTGTGTTTGTAGTTCCGAAAAAAATTATAAAAAGTGTGAGTTTAAGACAGCAGACATGCATAAAAAGTACAGTAGTAGTTTGTCCTGATTTTAAATTGGGCATCCTTCATGATTTCTAAGCTTGCACACCTTCACACACTTGCATAATCATAATCCTGTTATTCTCATGAGGTTCATGAGTCCATCTGAATGTGTGCTATTATTCTCCACTTTCTTACTCTAGACATTTTCTTCTTACCTTCAGGAAACAAGCCTTCACTCAAAACACAAAAGCTTTGCGTCTATGGTTTTAAGGCTTCAACTTATCCCAGAGTTGCCTATTGTGTGTGTGTGTGTGTGTGTGTGTGTGTGTGTGTGTGTGTGTGTGTGTGTGTGTGTGTGTGTGTGTGTGTGTGTGTGTGTGTGTGTGTGTACTGGACTAGTCTGTTCCTCAAGAAAGCTGCTTTGCAGAAAGCTCTTGAAATGAAGCCACCACATTTCCATCAGAAATGATAGAAACTCTGTGACCCTAAACAACAGCTCCACCAAAACACACAGGTAGCAGTGATGAAGAAGACACGATTAAAATGAAGCTTGCAGGGCTACGAGTGATGCATAATTCATCAAGTCTTTGAACTAAAATGAAGCTGCTCTTTGGAAAATGAGCTAAACTGGAGCTATTTATGAGGCCATTCGTTTTTAATTGTTGATTTATATCATGTTATGAACAAAAGAAACAGTCTGTAGCAAAGTATGAGGATCTCGGTTGGGGTTGTTATATTAATTATACTGTCTTTTAGCTAACATTGTGAATTAATTTCTAAAGTTTCATCGAAATGAACCATGTATAGCAGTGCTTTACTTAAACAAAACCATGTTATTCTTCTGTCTGTTTTCATTTAGTTTAAAGTCTATGCAACTAAATGGTACTATGCATAAGCATAAGTACATATGCATTATTCTGTATTCTATGGGCAAAATATTGTGAATGCATTCCCCAAAAGTCCACTGAAAAATGGGGAAAATTAAAGAAATTTCCTGAACTTGTTATATGCAAGCAGTTTTTTCATAATAATAAAAACTGCAATAAATTAAGTTGAAAAAAACTTCAATTGTTTACATTTACAACACGTTCAGGAAATGTCTTCGATAGATGGATAGATGTAATGTAGCACATTAGCATGTTTCAAAATTAGCATGTTGTTTGCATGCTTTTGCAATTTGTTTACTTTTAGGTATCTTTTGACAGTGGAAAAAAAGTATAAATAATATAAATAAATAATATAAAAGTGTACCGAACCGTAAAGTATCACGCAGTGGAAACACGCCATTAGTATTCAAGGCTTAGCACGTTGTTAGCATGTACCCAAATGTTTTTGAATGTTATTAGCAGTATTAGCTTTGGCGTTTTAGCATATTTTAGCTTGTTATTATCAAGTTTTGACATTCAGCTAGGATGTTTTAGCATGTTCACGATGTTTTAGCAAACTGGTAGCATGTGTTACTGAGTTAGGATAACACACAAACGTACAGACAGGGTTCATACTCATTTTTACAACTAAAATTCCATGACTTTTCAAGACTTTTAAGTAAATTTTCATGACCTAATGTTTTATATAATGCTGTGTATACATGGTATATAAGAAAAACAATGCACATTCAAATTTATTACAGGACGTCTTAAAAACACGCAACAATCATTCATTCATTCATTTAGTCTTTTAGTCACTCTTTTTTAGGCTTAGTCCCTGATTTATCAGGGGTCGCCACAGCAAAATGAACCGCCAACTAATATGTAAAATTTATTTATGTAATGCACTAATAATGTGAGAACATGGGATTGGCCAAGGACAAAAAGGACAACTAACCTATACTCAAATATACAGATATTTGTTAAACAGATTTCCATGACTTTTCCAAAACTTCATGGGTTTTACTGTTTTTCCAAAAGCATTTTTAGCATTTACATACATTTCTGTTCCTTAATTTTACATAATGTATGTGATTATGTTTATAGTTCCTAAAAATGATACAAGAATATCTTATATTTATATGATACAAGTGTGTCTTATGTAAGTATACAGTATATTTACACACTATTACTTACCATGAAGTTGTTCCAAAACACTTTTCTTTCTTTATTTCACAAAAGAAGATAGTTTGAAGAATGTTGGAAAAATATAATTATGGACATACACAGTAGGAAAAACAAACACCATGGAAGTCAATGGCTACCCAACATTTTTCAAAATATCTTCTTTTCTCTTCAACGAAGTGGGGTTTATTTATAAACTAATTTTGGGAGGATCACGTGCTTATGATTGAACACAGCTGGTCCAACATCAGCTCCCCATATTGCACCAATCAGACGAATCCCGACACAATATAAATTACCAGAGCTTTCTACTCCAGTCATTTTCGTCTTGAAGAATCCCCCCTTCCACCCCAACTCCTCCCCTTCTTTGATAGGACGGCACGGTGGCCCAGTGGTTAACACTGTTGCGGTTGATCCTCACAGCAAGAACGCCGCTGGTTCGGCCTCTCCCCGAGCCAGTCGGCGTTTCTGTGTGGAGTTTGCATGTTCTCAACGTGTTCGCGTGGGTTTTCCCAGGGTTCTCTGGTTTCCTCCCACCGTCCAAAAAACATACAACACAAGTAAATCGACTACTTTTAAATAGCATCTTAAAGCAACTCTAGTCAGATATATCTCAGCACGTTCACAAGCGGGGGGAGTTCTCGAGACTTACCTGAGCTCAAACTCTCATCTCGCCCTTTAAACGGGAGGGAGCCCCGGGCTCAGGGATATTCTGAGCTCAGGGCTCTCTCCCGGGACAGCATGCCAAATACGCTTTATTATCAATCATCAGCTATGTGTGAACTCTTGAAAGGAAAAAGGGTGAGCAAATGCTGACATAATGTTCAGTTTTAGGTGAACTATGCCTTTAAGTTTATCCAATGTTTTTTCCCAAAATATACAAACACATACATGCTAGATTAAGTCATAGGGGCTATTATTTAGTGCTCAATTGAATATGTCCAAACAAAACCTGCTTCATCTCATCTCCACAAGAAAACCAAACTCTTCATTCCTGTCTGTAGGAAAGGATGTTTTCCAAGATGGGTTATTTTTGGGGCTATGATCAATATAATCCCATCAACGCAGTAGAAATGTGTGTGTGTGAGAGATGAAACAAAAAATGGAGGGTAACACGAGCAGCTAAAGGATAGAAAATAACGACTGCGGTTGATCCTTAAATTTGATTTAGAGAGCTTGGTGTGAGACTGTTACCATTTAAAGACAAAAAGACGGCATGCCAGACAGACACACACACACACTCTGTATGCATGCCAGTGTGCTTCTCTCATTTAGTCTGAGTCGTCATGCGTTTCCATTGAAGAGAATGCTCGTTTACAGCAGTGTTTGACCCCAGTCCAGGATGCAACTGGTGAAGGCTTCTTTTACAGCCATCCCAGCGCCACTTAAACACTGTTACCATGAAAACCTGCCCATAAAGTCTGCCCTAAACACACATGCATGAAGAGGCATGCAGGAAACTCAGCACTGCTGTGAGTAAAACTCGTGCAAATAAACAAGGGTGACTTTACTATGATTTGTAGCCAGATAATGACATATAATGAATGGTTTTAATGAAATGACGATAGCTTAAAGGGGTGGTCCACTACGATATCATATTTTAAACTGTAGTTGATGTGTAATGTAGCTGTGTGAACATAAACAGCATCTCTGAATGTAATACGGTCAAAGTTCAATGCAAAGGGAGACATTTAGCTTTTACAGAGTTAGCTTAGCAAAGCCTACAGCGAACGAAGTTTGGGGACTACAAAAAAAAATATGCAGGTTAGTGATGTCGTAAACCCTTCAGTTTACGCGCATACACCCTGTGCAGCAAGGGGGCGTGGCCAGAGACGCTGTAATGTTATAGCAGAGAAAGCTAAAATGGTGTCCAAACGCTGCTATTTCCGCAGAGCTTCTGTTTCTGTATTTGGGCTTCCAAAGGACACGACACAAAGAGAGAAGCGCTTACGGTTTAATTTAATTATGTTCCAGAGAATTATAAAAAAAATATATAGCTAGCATTTGAGAGGTCATTTACAGTTACACTGACTGACAGTATTTACACAGCAGAGGCAAAGCGTGTGCTAGTAGAGGCGTGACGCTGCTATTATGTTAGCTGACCAATCAGAGCCTCTTGAGACGGGCTTTTAGAGGAACTAGAAAATATGACAGTCGTTTTCATGTCAGCTGAGTAGCTGTATATAAACAAAGTAAGATATATGAAAAAATAACATGATTTTGTTTACAAATGAGGCATGATCACACATTGCTTTACACCTTTAATTAATGTATTCCTGCCATTTGCTCAGTTTGTTGATTTTGTATTTTATCTTACAATAAGGCTCGGCATCAGTTTAACAGCGTTTATTAATCTTAGTTGATTTTAAGTTCGACATGATTTCTAAAGCATTTTCAGTCCTAAAGCAATAATAATTAGAATAATTAGAATTGCGTTTTATTAATTGAACACATACTATTGGAAAGTGCTGACACAAATAATATAAGGCAATTCAAATTATCAATATATTGTACAAAACGGATGGATGGATGGATGGATGGATGGATGGATGGATACTAAAATGCTGTAGCACATAAGCATTTTTCAACATATTTTAGCATGTTGTTAGCATGATTTCGCAATTTGTTGCCTAGAAGTTTTAGAATGTTATTAGCATGCTTTGACATTTTATCATATTTTAGCTTGTTATTATCATGTTTTGACAATTAGGTAGGATATTTTATCATTAGTAGCATGTGGACAAAACTGTGGACTACAAGAAAATATAACAAAAATACACCATTAATTAAAAAAAAAAACATTTATTTGTAATATATATGAATGATCTACCTTTTTCTATTGTCTTGTAGTGTGGAATTTGTTGTTTTGTATTTGAAGATTTATTTCTCCAGCTCATTATTTTATTTAGTTTCAAGAGTTCACACTTAGCTGGTGATTTATCATGAGCTTGTTTGGCATGCTGTCCCGAAAGAGATCCCTGAGCTTAAGGGATCTCAAAAACTCCCAGGCTGAAGTGGCTATGGTAATCTACTTTGAGGAGGAAGGGAGCTAAACTAAGTGCCTGTTTTGTTAGTCTATTACGTATGGGGCATGTCTTTGGATGGTGGAAGGAAACCGGAGAACCCGGGGCAAACCCACGCGTACACGGGGAGAACATACAAACTCCACAACCCAGCGTGGACCAGATCTGGTCGTGTGCCAACCACTGGGCCGCCGTGCCGCCCAATCTATGAGAAAAAAGGAGGAGAAGGGGAGGAAGAGGGTTTCTTCCAGACGAAAATAAATATAGAATGAAGACTATGGTTATTTATAGTAACTTAGGAATCATATGATTGGGGGATCATGATTAGCTAATGCGAGACCGGCTATGGTAAATCATAAGCACATGATCCTCTCGAAATTAGTTTCTAAATAAACTTCACTTAGTTTTAAAAATGTATTTCTTGCAGCCTTGTGTTTTTCTTTGACATGCAGCAGCACCACGTACAGCCATGTTGGCTCACAGTGCTGCAGTCGCTCTAATCTAAGGGAAGAAAGCAGGCGACTCTGGGGCAGTTCTGTCAGCTTGAGATAAGAAAAGTCTTCGAGTGCAGATAAAACCCACAAACAAATCAACTCGCACATTTCTGCCGGCTAAATCTATAAGCACACAGTTTTATACATGCATCAGCAACCCATAAGGAAGCAAAATCACGCTCATCTCCATCTCTTCTTACCCACGTATCCTGGCGTCCCGCAGGCGGTGGACATGACATCCCCAGTCCCCTCCATCTTGGACAGGCCGAAGTCACTGATCATGATTTTTGAGCCATCTTGAGGGTTGAAGTAGAGCAGATTCTCTGGCTGGGGTGAAAACGCATGTTAAAATGAAGCTGGTGTGAAAACTGTGTGCGTGTTTGTGTGTGTTTGTTCACCTTCAGGTCTCGGTGGACGATGCCCATAGTGTGGAGGTAGTTGACAGCGTCCAGTACTTGTCTGATGAGTGTGCTGGCGTCTTTCTCCGTGTAAAAACCCTTCTCTACGATCCTGTCGAACAGCTCGCCTCCAGACACACTGCAAACAGACCATTAAATACTAAACACACACATAACCGATTATATGTTCACTAATAGACACTATTATTTGGGATTGGTTACATTTTGTCTTTGAAAGAAGTCTCTTGAATTAGCAGGACATACATACATTCAACATACATTTTCCTTCAGATAATCCCTTATTTATCAGGGATCACCACAGCGGAATGAACCGCCAACTATTCCAGCATATGTTTTACGCAGCGGATGTCCTTCCAGCCGCAACCCAGTACTGGGAAACACCGATACACTCTCATGGTCACACACACACACTCATACACTACGGCCAATTTAGTTCATCCAATTCACCTATAGTGCATGTCTTTGGGCTGTGGGAGAAACCGGAGCACCCGGAGAAAACCCACACATACACAGGGAGAACATGCAGAACACTCCACACATAAATGCCAACTGGCCCAACCGGGACTCGAACAAGCGACCTTCTTGCTGTGAGTTGACAGTGGTAACCACTGAGCCACCATGTCGCCCTTATCGCATACAGATTTAAATAAATAAGTTAAAATAAATGAGATCCTGGACCACATAAGCGTCGATAATACAAAAAAGTTCATAAGTGTCTATTTTTGGAAATGCAATATTATGCATTATCTGACAGCTGAATAAATACGCTGTTTCCAGTGATGTATATTTTCTCAGGACAATATTGGGCTGAAAATCTGGAATCTGAGGGTCTCAAAAATGTAAATATTAAGAAAATCGTCTTTTAAGTTCACAAATGAAGCTCTTTGCAATGCATATTGCAAATCAAAGATGACGTTTTGATATAATTACAGTAGGAAATTTACAAAACATCTTCATGAAACATCTTTACTTCATATCCTAATGTTTTGTCTTAAAAAAGTAAAACCGACAGAGACATTTTCTTCTGCTCACCAGGGTTACATTTATTGGATAAAAAAAAAAAATCATTTCAACTTAAAATAACATTCATTTACTTTAAATTATAACTTCATGTAATGCACATATACTGTATTTATATATTCATGTGATTCAAAGCTGACTTTTTAGCATCATTACTCATTACATGATCATTCTAGTACAGAGATGCCCAAAGTTGGCCCATGGTAACCTTTGATTCGAACCACCATCCCATCTAAAAAGAGAGTGAGAATGACGGGGAGGTGGTTGGGGCGAATGCCTTTGTCAGTGATCGTCATTTGGAATTTAACGTATCCTTTTTTTTGTTTTATTGCTGAGCTACAAAAAACAACTGAAAATGAAATGACTCAATTAAACACTGTAAATGAATCAGACTTTTAAAATACATAAATACTCTCAGCAAACTGTGCAAGACATCTGCAAGCAAACCAAAGTAAGCTTGACTAGTGGATTCAGCACTCAACTTGTGTTATACATGGGATTGTTTATGTTTTACTGTAATAAGTTCATTTTAAAATGTAGAAAATGACACTGCATTAGTCAATATGATTTAAAGTAGAGCTGAAGATTTTTGCCTGAACCCGACAAGACCCGACAGGTTCTGGCGTAATTTCTATCATTTTGGACAGGGTCTGGCCGGGCTCGGGCGTACATGGTAAACGAACGGTCATGTGGTGCATTTCGATTAGTGCAGGAAAGTAATCAAATCATTTGTTACAACATCAAAAGAGTAATTTCATTATTGCCAAATACTCGTCATAATTTACAATTTATTTTAATTTAATTTCTTAAGAAAGTCTTATTTTTATTTTGTTTATTGGCTAATTTATTGGCTAAGTGTATGTACCTAGGCCTATTTAGAGTGCTGTGATGTTACGATGTTACAGTGGACTTATTTTTATATAGTGGCCTATATGTTTGTTATGAATAAATTGTTAAATTCTTAATGTTAAAACACGTATAAACGACTCATTCTTGTAAAAAGGCAAAGGAGCTGTGTGCGTGTGCACATTTGAATAATGTCAGGTCGTAAACATGTTCAGGCTTTTAAAAAGCTGTCAATCAAAATGTACTTGTCTGGCTTGGGTCGAATTCTGTTATGCCCGGTCGTTTATGGCCCGATTACAGCTCTAATTTAAAGCTACATTTTCTAGTTGTTTATGAATATTACTGAATAAATTAGAAAATTACCCAAGGCAAAATTTAATATATACGGTTTGGTATTTATTCAGCCCACAGCCCTCAATCAAGTTTGCTTTTTGGCCCTTTATAAGAAGTTTGGGCAGCCCTGTTCTAGTTGGTTGACTTGCGGATCAAATACGATTAATTAATGTTGGCATAAAAATATCATCAATCCCAGACTTTCAAATGATTCTGTACAATGTGCGTTTTATACACTCTACAAAAAGCAAGTGAATGAGGGGAGTGAATGAAGTTCAAGCACAAACATGTGTAATGAATGTGACGTCCTGTAGGGGGAGCTGCGCATCGATAAACCCCCAGACAGGTGCAGACCTGACCTGAGTTCAGTCTAAACAGACTCGTCTCTATGAGGACATGTAAAAAGCTTCAGCTCGGCTCAGTGCCGCCTGACCTCCATTAGTCAGTCATTCTTATGTAAATTCAAAATCTAGCCTACTCCATACGATTAGACAGAGCTGACCTCAGATCTGCAGACAAGAGCATTAGTGCAGTTAAGATCATGATTGCTGGGGGTCTTTTGTTGGCTGTGGGTTTAAAAAGGGGTTGTTTTTTTTTAAACCCTTGAGGCTGTAGCGCCCCCTTATGGATGGGGATACAATGCAAATACATGAATAGTTCACACACAAATAAATTCTCATTATTTACTCATACCTACTGTACACTTGCTCCAACCCCATTAGACTTTCTTTCTTCTGTTGAACACAAAAGAAGACATTTTGAAGAAAGCTGGCAACCTGTCACCATAGACCTTTTATAGTGCATATTAGAAGTATGGGTGTTTGATACTGTGGAAGTCAATGGTTACAGATTTCTTCTTTTGTGCTCAACAGAATGAATTCATACAGGTTTGGAACCACTTGAGAGTGAGAAAATATTCATTTTTTGTGTGAACTATCCCTTTAAAATAACTGTTTGTCCTTTAAAAAGTGGTCAAAAACCATTTTAGCTTATAGTCTTTGGTCATTTTATTGGGTTATAGACTGCTGTGGAATGTTATGTACAGTTGAAGGCAAAATTATAAGTCCTCCTGTGAAATTTGTATTATTATTTTCAAATATTTCCCAACAGAGATAATTTTTATCAACACATTTTTAAACATAACCGTTCTGATTAATTTCTTTTATCTTTGCCATGATGACAGTACATAATATTTTGCTAGCTAGTTTGCAAAACACTCGTATTCCGCTTAAAGTGCTATTTAAAGGCCTAACTGGGTTAATAGGTTAAGTTAGAGTACTTAGGCAAGTCATAAGACAATCAGCCGATTGAAAAAACAAATGGTGCTTTTGTAGATTGACCTTAAATATTTTTCAGTCAAACTAAAATAATTAAGACCCTGCTTTAGTGGAGATACAGATTTGATTGTTTAGCAAGACTTGAAACCTGTCCTCACTACTAAAATACCAATACGTTTAAGGACCATGGGACGATGCACTCAATTGGCCAGCCTACCTAAAACAGCAACCTGAAGCTTCAAAAGAGCAACCTGGGCTTCGAAACACCTGAGCAGCGCCACAGACTGACAACCGACTGAAGCAATTCATGAACAAACATAGCCCAGACCAAGCATTGGGTGTTTTCATGTTTATACTGTTCAGTGGTCCAACATATCGCAGGGTTTCTGCAGGTTAAACCAAGTGAAATTTAAGACTTTTTAAGACCATGAAGAATGACTTATATAAGGCTAGACACTAAGGATTTTTTAATGGCCCAGAAAAAAATCTAATTAGTTATTTCTAAGCCACATATTTTAAATAATGTGCCAAAACAAGCAGAACGTAGTTGTACACATCAATTTTGTTCAACACAACTTACAACAGACTACAGTTTTAATGTTATTTATGAATAGGTTTGCTAATGTTTTATTGAGACGTGTTGTTGGTGATTTGGATGTGTGTTGAAGCGATTGTGTAGAGCTTTAAATAAACAAAGGAAAACTAAGACCTGTTTAAAATTATTTTTAAGACCTACAAGACAATATTTCAGTAAATTTAAGATTTTTTAAAGACCTACAAATGTGTTTTTGAAGTTTAAGAGTTTTTAAGACCCTGCAGACACCCTGATTTCTGTGCTTTTTCCAACATCATCCTTTTGTTTATCGGCAATACTGTAAGTAATATTTGAATTTTCTGATGTACTGAATTTTAGGGTTTCATGAGCTGTAAGCCATAATCATCAAAATTAATAGAAACAAACACTCACTGTTTATTAAACCTATATAATATATGCATATCACTTTGGAATTAAATTAGTGAAAATAATGAAGTTTTTGATGACATTCTATTTTATTGAGATGCACCTGTGTATGTGTTTGTGTTTATATTTATATTTAATATTCTATATTAATATTATTATAATTTTAATATTTAATTATATATAATTATATATTCATTCATTCATTTTCCTTATGTCCCGTTATTAATCAGGGGTTGCCACAGCAGAATCAACCGCCAACTTATCCAGCATATGTTTTATGCAGCGAATGCCCTTCCAGTTGCAACCAAGTACTGGGAAACATCCATACACATTCATTCACACTCATACACTATGTCCAATTTAGTTTATTCAATTAACCTAAAGTGGATGTCTTTGGTCTTGTGGGGGAAATCAGAGCACCAGGAGGAAACCAACACCAGCACGGGGAGAACATGCAAACCCCACACAGAAATGCCAACCGACCCAGCTGAGGCTCGATCCAGTGACCTTCTTGCTGTGAGGCAAAAGTTCTAACCACTTTGTCGTCCTTTTTACATAATTATATAAAAATTAATTACACTTTTTTTTTTTTACAAATTACATAAATAAATAATTATCAACAAAAGCTGAATTATGTAAATAAGTTACAAATAAAAAAAAGTAAATAGAACTAAAAGAAGGATCAATGGGCCAGAGGTAATTATTTACTGCATATAACTGTTCACAAATAATAATAATAATTGTAAAACAATGCATGCTTGTAATTTTCTAGTGAGCATATTAGACGAAACTCATTTTAGAGAGCCTATTTTGAGGAATACGTCTCGCTTAAACAAATCTCTTCTGCTCCCAGCCTTGAAATCCACGATACATAATCCTGCAATGTACAATGCTTATTTCATTTCCAATCCTCCACTGACCCCCGACAGCACATACGTAATGATTACAGGAATCCTTTGCATTGGATTGAAACAGCAGAGAGACCTTTTGGCCGTGAATTGAGCCTCTCCACTGTAATCAATGCATTTACAGCTCTCTGACGCAGTTTGCAAACGCCCTCCGTCTGTCCCCTTCTCTCCGACCTCCCTCCACAGCCATAAACGCTGTCATATAGCACGGCAGAGGGGAATAAAGCATCCACATCTCTAATCACAACACTTACAAACCCAGAGAATGATGGAAAGAGTTTCTAAAACGCGTCTGTGAGAAGCAGATTGGTACTGTTTAAATATTCATCTCAACACCATATGCCAAAATGTTCTTCATGTTTTCTCTTAGTAACACACACAAACTCTCATACACACATGGCACAACCTATTAAGAAGGAAGAGAGGGGCAGGCTTTGGGCCAACTATCAAATTAACACGGCGGGATTCAAATTCAGGCTTTTTCTCGGGCGAAATGAGGACGGAAAATGAATGTTTGTTTGGTCTAATCCTCCCGACTTGCCTCTCGTCTCCTCAGCATCAGCGTTCGGAGTTGAAATGAAATCAGAATTGACCCGCTTTTGCGCTGTTGTCTTTGTAATCTCTCATCCAAATGTAATGACGTCCTCCGCCCCTGAAACAAATTTCCTTTTTGGCCTGATGTCTACTGCCAGCCACCTGTCATAGAAAGCACTTTGCATGATCGAGCCCGAGTGTTTTCCGTCGCTAAACACAGACGTAATCATTTCTTGTTTTGGGATATATAACCTATATAATGACCTCTGTTGAGGATTGCTCCAGGTTTCAGTTTGAGATTAACCCACAGCGTACTGTTGACTACCACAAAAAGAAATGTCTTTAAACAAAGCTTGATAGCAAGATGTTTACGATATTTGTTTACTCTATAAATTAATATTACATTAGATGTTAGTTTGATAGGATTTAAGTTATGTAGGAACAATCATGGGGTTCAAGTCCCGGCTGGGTCAGTTGGCGTATCTTTGAGGTTTGCATGTTCTCCCCGTGTTCGTGTGGGTTTCCTCCAGGGGCTCCTGTTTCCCCCACAGTCCAAAGACATGTGTTATAAGTGAATTGGGTAGGCTAAATTGTCTGTAGTGTATGTGTGTGAATGAGTGTGTTTGGATGTTTCCCAGTGATGGGTTGGAGCTGGAAGGGTAAAACACATGCTGGATAAGTTGGCGGTTCATTCCGCCGTGGCGACCCAAGATTAATAATGAGACTAAGCCGACAAGAAAATGAATGAATGACTGAAATTGGCAGTGTAGTACATATAGTATTAATATGGTAGTGTACAGTATGTGTGTGAATGAGTGTATATGGATGTTTGCCAGTACTGGGTTGCAGCAGGAAGGGCATCCGCTGTGTAAAACAAATGCTGGATAAGTTGGCGGTTTATTGGCTAACCCTGATGAAGCCAAAAGGAAAATGAATGAACGAATGCTTGTTAACATTAGTTAATGCCCTAACTGATGATTTTTATTATTCAATATTATGCTTTATATATATATATATATATATATATATATATATTTCTATTTTAATGGCTGCATCTATTAATAAAAAATTTGAATATTTTTCTGAATTAATTCACAAATAAATAAATTGTGAATTTTCAAGTGTTTCTAGAATCTTAAGTTTTTTTTTCTCCTACTAATTCATTTAAAATAAAAAAATGCAACCTTATACCTTTCTTTATGGACACTTTTCATCAACTTAAAGTTTTGTTCTACTAACTCTCTGCATTTTTATTTGATTGATTTTACAATTTTTATGTTTTCCCTCTCAAAATTGCCAAAATTGTCTTGCATTATGAAGGATACAAAAAGAGAAATTCTCGAAAATAAACAAAATATATTTTAAAAAAAATCCTTTTGCAACATTATACCTTTCTTTACCATCACCTTTCCTCAACTTAATGCATCCTTGCTAAGTAAAAGCAATAATTATTTGAAAAAAAAAAAACACATTATGCATGCAATAATACTTTAGCACTGCTAATCACAAATATCAAATGTATCATGCCATCAAGTTCCACCCGAAATGTCTTTGCATAATAATAGAGGGCTATTTTGGTCACACTATTTTGATGGTCCGTTTGTTGAATATAAGTTACACTGCATCTACATGCCAACTAATTCTCATTAGATTATAAGTAGACTGTTAGGTTAGGGTTAGGGTTGGTGTAAGTTAATATGTACTTGCTAAGTTTCTTATAGTCAGTTAAATGTCTGTTGATAGAGCAGTATCAACAGATATTTAGCAGACAGTCTACTAATACTCAAATGGACCATCGAAATAAAGTGTTACCCAATTTTTCTCTTTAAATGCATGCAAGACACACTCCGCAGCGTCTCTGCATATTCAGGAGTGTGTGTAACTGCGGTGTATGGACGTTGTGCTGGCCGTCACTGCTGTTACACAACTATCCACGTCAGCAGTCAGTATACAGTACAGCAGCCAATTCACCAGACCTGCAGACTATCTTTCTCTCTCTCTCTCTCTCTCTCTCTCTCTCTCTCTACATTTACACTCTCTCCATTGCCTTATCACTGTACTGATTCACTTTTGAGCATTCATGTGTCAGAGCACTACACTCGCTGAAAGAAAAGCAGAAGTGAAGGACAGTGCAGAAGTCACGTTAATGCTCGAGCTAGAAAAACTGTCAGCTGCTGTTTAATCAGAACACACAATATGCCTTCTTTGAATGCAGTAATATTGTGAATGTCTTTAATATTCTCCTTTTCCTTTAGCGTTTGTGTGAGTATTAGATCTACAAAACTCATAAATGAGTCCTGTTATTTAAAATATTGGCATGAGCAATTTCCACAAATCACCATCATCAATCGTTACTGAAATTAAAGATCCATTCATTGATTAACTGTTAACCTTAATAAAGGAAGATTTGCCCGCTTCAGTTGCTCATTGTCATTGGTAATTAATCATCTGTTGATGAGGTGTGTGTATTTGAAAGATTATTGACCTTTTTTTTCCAATAAAACCATATTTATTTTAATTTTTTAATTAATTAATACATTTATTTTTTAATTGTACTGTATATTGTTGATCATCCACACTGGTGCTAAACTGGCAGAAGCTTAAACTGGTGATTATCTGCTTTTTAAGTGTGACGTCACATGAAATGTCCAAGGATTTTGGGTGGAAATCAAAATCTGGTTGACATCAGAACCCAACGTCAGACCCACGTCAATGTCCGATGTTGGACAGACGTTGGATTTTGGTCACTTTCCAACACAACTTAAACAAATCAACCAAAATATCAGTGTCTAATGATGTTACAGCTTGACGTTGTGTGGATGTTACCACTATGACGTCCATCATACGTTGGATTTTGGTTGAATAAATGTCAGTATTTGACATCAATATGACGTTGGTTACAGATGTTGACAAGACTTTGGATTGTGGACACTGAATTTTGGTCACCCAACATCTCGACCTAAATCTAACCTAATGTTAACATCTTATGACATTGTATGCCTGCTGGGCCCATTCCTTTAGATAGAACTATGGTCTTGGAATAGCTGCAAATATGGCTTCTGAGTGAACTGATTTTCCTTGAAATAGACTTGAAGTGTTTTTCATCTAAAGCAGTGTTTCAAATTGAGAAGCCACTAAGATAAACAGCATCTGGATCAGCTGGCCAATCAAAGTCTCAGGGAGGAGGAGCTTTGTAGAAATCAAAACATAATACATCATTCAAGACAGACTGAGAATGAATAGCGGTGCAGTCTGTCAAAAAAACTTTGGAACACTAAAGCATGTTGATGTATCCTAGTACCCACAACCATCAAAATAATAACCTTATAGACCTTTTTCTTGGAACGCAAAATTACCCATTATGCTTGGGGTGTATGCGCAAGGAGAATGCTAAGAACTTCCGGTCGGCAGCTCATGCGTATAAACAGTCACATTCGGACAGCTTTGAAACGATAGTTTTAATCTATTTCATTTGCTTTCAGCGTCTTTGGACCAATACTGTTGTCGATCAGCACTACCTCCTGGACTGATCATTTAAAAAAATATTTTTTTTTTTTTTTTCATTTTGTGCCGTTTACAGTAAATGAAGCCTTGTCATCGCTAAAGTCAACATCTTCTCTTTCTGTCAAATATATAACCAACCCAAACTAAGGTAATTCACCAAAATGTTTGACACACACACGTAGCCTGTACGGTCCCTCTTACATAAACATAAACAGCTCCCGATTAGAATCAACATGCAGATCAGCCAGCAGAGTATCAGTGACGGACTTTTATTGGTCATTTTTGTAAATTTCATGACTTACATACCTGCTAAACTTCAAGATAGTAATCTGGTTTGCTCTATAATGCAGTAAAGTTTTGCACACGTGTGTGTGTTTGTGTGTGAGCGCGCATTGAAGAGCTGCTGAGCTAACAGCTGACAGGCCATGAACACACACACACACAGTGTATTTCTGATGGCAGACATGTGAACTAGGAGACCGTTTTTCTCTCGCGCTTGAACCACAACTGTGAGATTATAACGGCTTTAACACACACGTTTCAAAGCTGTCACAAAAACACTCCGTAATCCACTCAAGACACTATTGAAACCCATTTTCGGATCGCAAATGATCTATTGTAAACACTGTAAACAGAAGTTCTAAACATTCTACCGGAAGACGCTGGTCACTATGGTGCCCTCCATGCAGCTGCCAGGAAAAAGGTCTAAAAAACTGTAGCATAAGGCCTATTTAAGAAGACAATAGGAAAACTCGTCCTCCACTTGTTCTAAACCTTTTTGAATTTCTTTCAATCGATCAGATATTTTAAAGAGTGTTGGAAACCTGTAGACATTGACTTCCGTAATATATTTTGTCCTACTACGGATGTCAATGGCTACCAGTTTAAAATAATCACTTTCTCTCTCTCTCTGACCCTTAGACTCAAACAGGCTGTTTTCTGCTACTGAGCTTTTAAGGCTTCTGTATGTAAATGGCCTGTGTTATGATGGGCTAACCTCTTCGCATGTGAAATGAGTTAAGGACGCCTCCACTAGATTGCTGAATACTGATTAGGAGATGACGACGTGGGTGGTAATATAATAAAGGCACAGTTCACTCGATACTGAAATCACTGGAAAAGATTATGGAGCACATGTAGACGCCATGTTTGATTTGTAATCATGCGGTGGAATGGTTATGGAAATGATAATGGAAAGATCATTACTAAGTGAAGTTTTACAAACTAATTTCGAGAGGAGCACGTGATATGATTGAACGCCGCTGGTTTTTCATCTGTAATCATTAGTAAGCCAATCAGATTATTCCAAACTCACTATAAATAGCCCAACTAACATTACTCCCTCATCTTTGTTTTGTTTTTTGAAGAATCCCCCATCCACCCCATCGCCCCCTTTCCTCCTTTACCAGGGGAAGCTCTCGAGAACCTGATGTCATACCCCTTTACATGCTCATTGACCAGGCCGGAGCCCTGGGCTCAATTATCTCCAAGTTTAGAGTTCTCTCCTGCTATTATTACAAAATGCTATTATTATTAAGCAATATCTAAGTGTGAACTCTTGATATAAGTATCAATTTTTGAGGATGAACTACGCCTGCAAGATGTTCAAAGCTTTGCATTATGTGTTGACCTAATTTAAAAACAAGTAATTGACAAATCCCCTGTTCATTTTTCAAATAAAGATTGATAGATGTGATAGATAGAACCATAGTGACAAAATCAATCCATGCCTTATACAACAATGCTACAAGGGTTTTACAAGGGTCCAAACTCTGGTTATGTACATACAAAAGCAAATAACTGGGTGTTGGCTTGTTAAAATGCGCACAGAGCGAAAGATTGCAGTACATTGTGGGTAATTGTGTATGCGTCGAACATACTCACAGCTGCATTATAAGGTAGAGGTGATCTGAGCTTTCGTAGATGTCTTCAAGAGCCACTATGTTCTCATGCTTGATCCTGTAAAACAAAATGCACATTACAGACTGTTTCAGTACGATCTGACAACTTGATATTTTTAAACTATTACTGGATAATATGATACAAGGTTATATTCATTTCTGAGGCAAAGTGTATCTATAAGGGAAATAGTACATACTAGGCATTTATAAAATGAGAAATTATATATGCAATGATTTTTTCATATAATATTTATAGCACGAAGTGGTACATTTGTACAACAGTTCAAAATTGACAAACATCAAAACTGAAAAAATAATTATTGTTGTTGTTATTATTATTATTATTATTATTGAAATGGTTGTTCTACAATTATATATATGCACATATTATGCATGTTAATATGCATAAACGCCTCTAAACAATTGTAGAAGTCACATTTAATGTCTAATCAAAACATTATTATTATTATTATTATTATTATTATTATTATTATTATATTTCTTATTATTGAAATGATTGTTCTACAATTATATATATATATATGTACATATGCATGTTAATGTGCATAAACATAGCTATACACAATTGTAGAAGTCACATTTAAAGTCTAATCAAAACATTATTATTATTATTATTATTATTATTATTATTATTATTATTATTAT
>CAIGQQ010002477.1:7549460-7562263 GCA_903798035.1 Danio albolineatus
ATTATTATTATTATTATTATTATTATTATTATTATTATTATTATTATGGTAACACTTTACACTAAGGTTCGTTAGATTTACTAGATTTAGATTTACTAACTTGTACAGCATTTATTACTTGTACAGCATTTATTAATCATAATTGAACATTTACTAATGCATTTTTAACATCCAGGTCCATGCATGTTAACTTTAGTTAATGCACCATGAGTTAACATGAACTAACAATGAACAGCTGTATTTCCATTAACTAACGTAACATGTTAGTTACGTAACATGAAGAAAAGTAACATGAACAAATACTGTAGTAAATATATTGTTCGTTGTTTGTTCATGTTAATAAATGCATTAATTAACATTAATTTGTGAACCTTATTGTAAAGTGTGACTATTATTATTTATTTATTATTTATTTTTGTATGTTTGGTTTTGATTTTTTTAGTATACGTTAAAAGTTCCTAAAGTCAAAAAACACAGTGTTAAAAAAAAGCATCTCTCTCCTGATTGTGTGCATGTGTGTGTCCAACATTAACTACAATACATTTCTATACAAACTTGCAAATTTGTTTTATGCACAAAATTTAAATATTACATAAAACAGTTGCTAATGAAACTGTTTGCATCTAAAAGAATTCAAGAGAGTATAATCCTCACATTCCTGGACAATAAAAGTGCCATATGCATATAGGCATAATAAAATATGTAACATTTTGCAAGCTGAGAAATATCTTTATTTCTTTTTGCCCTCCACTGTAATTAACTTGCTACTCGAAATGGCAGAAGACAAAATTAAAATAAAAAAACTGTCATGTGATCTTGCGCGTGAAGCATGACCTATCCAAAATCGTTTTGAGAATGGACTTTCGTTCAGGTGTTTGTAGATTTTTTTTTAACAATATTTGAGATGGTGTTGCGATTATAATTGCAGTCATTTCATCTAGCATACGATTGTTTCTGACATAAACCAAAATAAAAGTCACCCTTCTAAACATATATGCATTTAATTTCCCTAGCAAATTTGCGAGAGTGAGAAATTGCATGAAAATAGCATTTCTAATGCATTTCTCTAATAATAACTACACTTCATACACCAGAAATGCAAACAACCCATTGCTGAGAATAGCTATTGTAGTTTTTCATTATCAAATTAGTTATAAAAACATCATACGTTAACATATATTCAACAAATAGTTCAAAATATTGCAGAAATGGCAGATATGTATACATTTTCAATCATTGAAATTACAAACATGCACATTTATCCGTTCATTTTCCTTCGGTCAACACAGTGGAATGAACCGCCAACTATTCCAGCATATGTTTTACACAGTGGATGCCCTTTCAGCTGCAACCCAGTACTGGGAAACACCCATACACTCTCACATTCACGCACACACTCATACACTACGGCCAATTTGGTTCATCCAATATACCTATAGCACATGTCTTTGGACTGTGGGGGAAACCGGAGCACCCGAAGGAAACCCACCCGAACATGGGGAGAACATGCAAACTCCAAACAGAAATGCCAACTGACCCAGCCTGGACTCGAACCAGCGACCTTCTCATGTCAGGCAAATATGCACATATTAACTCGTGTATATATTTTTTTACTTTATTTTACCTGGTTCAAAGAGGTAATGATTCGCACTCATAAAGTAATTGCTTCGTGTTGTTTTTATTTTTACATTCTTCGGGTGACTCAAAAACACAAACGTTTCGGCACCATGCCTTCCTCAGTGAGTAACACACTCCTTAATTTTACCTGGAAAATCTCTTGAGATTTTTAATCGCCTTTTCAAGAGTGTCACGGAGTAAAATTCCCATATACAGTATAATATGCACGGTGGTGCAGTGGTTAGCACGTTCGCCTCACTGTTAGAAGGTTGCTGGTTCAAGCCTCGGCTGGGTCAGTTGGTGTTTCTGTGTGGAGTTTGCATGTTCTCCCCGTGTTGGAGTGAGTTTGGGGTGCTCCGCTTTCCCCCACAAGTCCAAAAACGCGGTATAGGTGAATTGGGTAAGCTAAATTGTCCATAGTGTATGAGTGTGTATGAACGTTACCCAGTGATGGGTTGCAGCTGGAAGAGCATCTGCTGCATAAAACATATGCTGGATAAGTTGGCGGTTCATTCCGCTGTGGTGACCCCGGATTAATAAAGACACTAAGCGAAAAAGAAAGTGGATGATTGAATGGTTATATATTACTAGATCTATATGGGCCCCAAATTAATCACTAAAGCACCAAAAACAGAGAATTAATCACATAACCACGATTATTTATTATGGTCAGCTAAATTTCACCATTGTGAAAATGTTGTTCCAACACAAATTGATTTTGTTTACAAATTTAAGAGGATTGAACATAAAACAATAAAGTTGTCACAAGGTTGTGTTGATTCAGGTCATTTTAAATAAGTAGTCTGAACCAGCAGCAAAGTGTTCATTGGTTAGTCTAGTTATTCAAACACATCATTATCTAAGGCACATCAAGGAATTTATTCAGTAACTGTGTTTCCACTATATCACTTATTAACATATCTTTATACTCGATCAAACATTTATCAGACTCAACTGACCATATAAATTTTTTATGTGCGTTTTTAGAATTTATGCACATCTTGGAGTTTCCATTCAGCGTTTTTGTATTGCAATATCTTAAAATGTACATAGAAATAGGTGAATGGAAACACAGTTAAACTGGTTTGGTTGTGGAATTGGCTCCAAAGTCTCCCCAGACAGAAAGATAATGCTCGTTAAAAATAAAAGTCCCATCCCTGCTGGATTGTGGAGATAATCTCAGCACGGTTCAGTTTGACCCTCACTCAGATTAACAGATCAGCAGCTGAACCTGACAGGAACAATTTACTTCACGCTTTTCTCATTAATTGGACAGAAGAGAGGAGCCAATCGAAAGGTCAATGTGTGGTTTGCACTATGGATATTACAGTGTAACAGTAAGCAGCAGTAATAGCATTTTTAAATAACTGCTATTAGCATGAATTGGCTGGAATGTCAAGCAGATGTCACAAATAAAAGCCCTGTATTTATGTCCAGCAGCAATTAAAATATAAAATTATTTAATTTACTTAAACATTGAAGAACGGAGACGGAGAATTCATAATGAAATGTTAGCAGATTATTATATAATCGAAAGTATACAGTACAATAAATTGGCTAAAAATATATATAATGTTGAATATACACATAGTTCAACAATAAATATCCAATGACGGTATACTGTTACATAACCTGAAATTATTTAAACATAAAAAAATGTACGTTTAATAAAAATATATGTATATTTATGTGACAGCTGAATATTGCGTGAACACTTTTACTAGAGTGTGAATTTTACATATAAAGCCCACAACTCCATACTAAGAATGTCTACGTACAGTTTCAATATTCATTCAAAGGAATATATTTTTTGAAATTATTTAATATGTATTTATTTTCTTTCATATAAAGTTAAGCGTTCGATTTCATGTTAAGCCAAGAGTAATATTATTTGTAGTACTTTATGAATAAATAAAATAAAACGTATAATATAATAAAATATAATATAATATAATATAATATAATATAATATAATATAATATAATATAATATAATATAATATAATATAATATAATATAATATAATATTTTCCCACATAGTGTGCATTGTGATATAAAGTACTTACAGCGGGAGAAAGAAGTATTCAGCTTATCAGAAAGCATGTTTCTAAAGGTGCTGTTGACTTGAATTTTTCACCAGCTGTTTGTAATAACCAAAGAAATCCATATATGCAAAGAAAACAATATTAATTAGTTTACAAATTAATATGTCTAGGGCCAGACGGAATCTGCAGACATTTTTTTTTGCAATTTCTGCAGAGTATTTTGTAAAAAATCTGCAGATTTATGCAGAATATCATAACTAAAACCTTAATATATTAAATAAAAAGTAATACCTTTTTAACTTTTATGTAATGTTTGCACTGTGAATCCAATTAGATCCACCTCATCTGGTAAACAAAGCAAGTCTCTCATATAAAATATTTACTAAAAGACAGAAAATAGTACTTTACAAACTGTATTGTAAATAAATCGTATGAATATTTTCATATTAGTCAATAGTATTACTGAAATTAATTAAAAAACTGAATAAATTTAAATTTACACACATTTACACCAGTAAATAAACAGAATCAATGAGGGGCTACAAATCTGCAGTACTCTGTGCGAGCATATTCCATGTGGGCCTAGTTATGTGTAATAAAATTAAATGACACAGGGAAAAAGTATTGAACACATGAAGAAAGGGAGGTGGAGAAATGTAGTGAAAGCCCAGACAGCAGCTGAAATCTCTCAGTAGTGATTCAGCAGTTGCCCTTCGTCATTGTTAATCAATAATATTAGCTGCTTCGGTCCAACATCTACATTTCAGCAAGACGATGATCCAAAACACAGCCAAGGAAACTCTCAAATGCTTTCATATAAAGAAAATCAAGCTGTAGTATAGTCCAGCCAATCACCTGACCTGAATTCAATATAAAATACAAAATAAAGATCAGATTTGATAGATGAGACCCACAGAACCAATCAAGGCTGCCGTCACCCAAATAAAAGCCTATATATTGAGTATTAAATACACTTCAGTAGTTCAGCACTTTCTCTTTGTATCATTCCATTATTTTTTACTAATTTTTCAGATTTTTTTGTTTTGTTTCATTCTTATATTTGAATTGTTTGGTTTTTACCCAAAATCTGCTTCAATTCCATGTCAGCAGCTCCTTTAGAAATAGTATTTCCAGATAAAAAAATGACGTGTTGAATACTTTTCTCCCTACTGTATTTACAGTCAGGGTTATTATAGCTAATTTCTTTTGAAATAAAATAATATAAGCGTCCAGTTTAATTTAGTATGCGAAAATAACTACAAATAAATATTAATCAAAAATATATAGACAAATATATATAAAAAATAAACCAAAAAATGCAACATTACTAGAATAAAAACTGAGGAAAAACGACAGCAGTACTGTATATGGAGCAAAATCAATGCCAAAAGTATTGAATTAAAAAGCTTGTCGAATAACACTAACCGAAAAAATAATGCATTGATTTAACAAGTGCTTGCCTTTTAATGACATGAATTGCCAGGGTTTGTATTTTTATATCTTGAAATTTAACATAGCTGTTTATTTAAGCTGTGAATATTTTAACTACAAATATTTTGCACACATTTTCATACTTAAATTCAATACTTCATAATTCACCTTCCAAAAATCACTTCCAAAATATTCAGTGCTGTTTAAAAATACGATATGTTAAGTTTCATAAACTAATTTTGAGAGGAGCGCGTGATATGATTAAGCACGCCTGGCTGATCATCTGTAATCAGCAATAATCCAATCAGAGCGATCCAAGCTTACTATAAATGGATCAGTTTTTTCCCTACTACTCTATCTTTGTTTTGGAAGAATCCCCCCTTCCACCCCATCTCCTCCTTTTTCCTCCCTTTTCAAAGGGGGAGCCTTCAAGACCTATCTGATCTCGGATCCCCTCATATGCTTATTGACTGGGCGGGAGCCCTGGGCTCAAATATCTCTGAGCTCAGGGTTCTCTCCCGGGACAGCATGCCAAACCTGCTATAAACGCTAAGCATATACAAGGGCGAACTCTTGAAATATTATTCAAAAGGCAATTTTCAGTTCATCTGGTGAGGACGTCTAACAGCAGACAGTGATTTTGGATCGGTACTCTATTGCTTTTCCTGCAGTTCCCGGAATTTCAACAGCCGAATTTGAACCACTGAATTTATGAAAGCAAATTTTGGAACTGAAATAAAATGAACTGAAAATTGCCTTTTGTATAATATATATCGTATTTTGGGGCATAAAAATACAAACCCTGTCAATTCATGTCATTAAAATGCGAGCACTTGTTAATTCAATGCATTATTTTTTTCGGTTAGTGTTATTCGACAAGCTTTTTAATTCAATACTTTTGGCATTGCTTTTGTTCCATAGCAGTATCTCAATGACATAAAAAACAATGTTATTATCTATTACATCTACTGTAGTATCCATAATCTAGTACTACATGCTAAAAATACGCACTACTAGAAAGCATCAGTGTCTCAGTCTATAGTGGCCAGCCGGATGAAAGGTTAATTTTCCTAATTGGCGTCCAGACAGCAGATCATGTGGATTAGTGAATGGATTACCGCACGTTTGATTTCCCTTAGGAATACATGAACTTCCGACGTACTGTAGAAGATGAGATATTGTAGCTGCGCCTGAGACCACATGATCAATGACAGGCAGTAAATATTAAATATAGTTTAATCAGAGACCTTGTGAGGGGACAGTTATGCTGACGCAGGAGCTGTGAAGATTTACAACCAATAATGCTATGTACAAGCACAGACACACATATAAACTAGAATATTACATGCACAAGGACTCAAATAATATATATGCACATCCATCGTATAAGTTTAATAGTGCTGTTGCCAAAGCAATTACAGTCTGGGGTGTAATAGTAACACTGTGTGCTGCAGAATTTTCACAGTAAGACAGAAAATATATAAATAATCCTCGAGAAGATCTAAATGAAACAAGATAACCTGAAGGAAAACAGTGTGTATTGAGGTTATGTCTTTGCTTGAAACCATTAAAGTCATCCAGTCTAACAATTCATCAACCAAACCCTTAAACCAACATACACGCACACACATAAATACACACACAGAATCCATTATTTATTAACTTCTGACAATTAATCATTGCAATTGGTTTCTTTGCCTGCAGGGATCAATAGTCAGCACTGCAAAAAACATGAATGGACATTTGGAAGCGTCTACAGCTTTGGTGTGTGTGTGTGAACTACAACACAAACTGTGCGTTTGTTGTTTATTTTGTGGAGGATATTATTTGTAGTATGTTTACTGCATCTGTAGAAATAAATATGCATAAATAAATAGTTTGAGATTTCAAATAAAGGATTAAAATGCTGTAAAAATAAATAGGTATGTAAACGTACACTATGCAGTGTGCACTACGATGTAGAATAAATATATATTTACGTTAAAACCATAAGCTAAACAATGTTTGTTATTGGAAATGAAGTCAACATTGACAACTTAAATAGCATCTTTATGGAGCGATTACTGTGGAAATATATATAATTTAACTATATATAACTTAATTAATGACAATAATTAATATACTAATACTAATAATACAATAATTTAATACTATTTGAGTTAATAACAATTACTAAAAATAAAAATATTTATATGTTCAATCATTAAAAAAACGCAAATAGATAAAGTATTTTTATAGAGCCATTACCGTAGAAATATATATAACTGACCTAATATTTATAACTTAACTACAATAATTTAAACAAATATACAGTTTGAATTAAATAAATTACTAAAAAATAAAAATATTTGTATTTTTAATCATTAAAAAATACAAATAAATAAAAAAGTTTTTTTATAGAGATATCACTGTGGAAAATATATAATTTAACTAATATATAAACATATGTATATATAACTTATTTAACTACATTAATTTAAAAATAATATTTGAATTAATAACAATAACTAAAAATAAAAATATTAGTTTTTTTAATCCTTAAAAAATACACAAAAAAAGTATTTTATGGAGCTATTACGGTGGAAAATATATTTAATTCAACTAATATATATATATAACTTAATTAACTACAATAATTAAAAACAATACTGTTTGAATTAATAACAATTACTAAAAATGACAATATTTATATTTTTAATAATTAAAAAATACAAATAAATAAATAAAGTATTTTTATGGAGCTATTACGGTGGAAAATATTTAATTTAGCTAATATATATATAACTTAAAAAAAATTTTTATCCGTAATTTTGTGGTTTATTTACAGAACAATTACAGAAATTTACCGACAAATTACGGATATTGAATTACGAAAATTTACTTAAATTTCAATTTCTGGTAAATTTCTGTAATTCAATATCTGTTATTTTACGGTAAATTTATGTAATTTAACGGTCGTTATTTTACGTTTTTTTCCAGCACCCTAGCTGGCGGAAATAAACCACAAGATTACGGATTTTTTTACAGTGTACAATCATTTAAAAAATACTATTTGAATGAATAAAAAATTCTAAAAATAAAAATATTCGTATTTTTAATTTTTAAAAAATTCAAATAAAAAAAACTAATATTTTTATTTTTAGTAATTTTTATTCATTTAAACTGTATTTTTCCATTAATTAATAAAAATGTTTAAGAAATATGAGTATTTTTGTTTTAAGAAATATTAAGAAATACTTCAGTAAAATCTTAATAACACCAAAACTAAAACTAAAATATCTTACTGTAGTATTCTGTATTACAGCAAGTTTGCATTTCCACAAATATCCACTATATTCCCGTTTGCGAACACATATCTGCAGCTGACATTAATCAGCTCGTCTGATATCAACAGATAACGTGTTTGGAATGCTTTGAAAACATTTCAAGAACATTTGGAATGTTCGGAACGGATCAAAGTATGCTGTGTGCTTGTTGCTAGGAAACCTCGCAGCTGTAGAGATGCTTTATTGATCTAACTGTCCGAAATAATGTATCACCCTTCCTTTGGTAATGGCAGGGGATTTGACATCCATCTGTTCATAGCTACAGAGCAACAGCCACACAGCCCTTAATGAGAAAGCCTTTCTGCATACTGTATTTCATGCTCCCTGCGAAACCATGGCGTATCGTTCCTTGATTTAATCACAGTGAGTGCACAGAAATATGAGACTGAAGGTCTGATCCAAAACCCTATTGAGCTTCCGTGCTGTCTGCTGCCTTACATAAGCAGCTGCCTTCTTAGCCGGCGTCCTAAAAGGTGTTAAGCATTTAAAAGGGATTTATGTCTAACCAGTAAGAATGACATTTACTGGTGTAACCTGATTTGTCAGGCTGACACAGTAAATAGCATGTCTGATTGAAATGAAACCGTATTTTAGGTGTTAGCCGCTAATGTGGTTAGCATCTTAGCAGTTCGTCAACACACAAAACAGTGCTACAAAAATAAGGCACAGAAGTGGCCATCACGATAGAATTGAAATGTTTGATGTTAGCTAATGTACAATATATGCCAGGGCTATTCAATTAGTTCGTCATGGGGGCCAGTTCATGAAAAGCATCCCAAACGAAGGGCCGGAGAGATATGACTTGTAATATGAGTGAGGACACAACTGCATATGTTGCATTTTTGCTCCTTAAGACAACCACGTTGGCTTTTTCTATATTAAAATGTTAATATGTTGTATTTTAAAACTACATAATATCACTGCATTGTACAATAGGCTTTTTTTTTTTAAACAAACATTCAAATGTTGTATTTCAAAGCGCAACAAAGCAGTGTATTGCTTTAAGTATGCGTCTTCTACATTCAAACACACTCATATGTTTTAAATTGCAAAACAATAATGGATGCAACAATTATAGATTTGGTTTGTACGATTATAGTCTGAAGAAAAATCATGGTTTCACGGTAATCACGTCTAATGTAAATTTAAGCTTCATATTAGGTAGACCTAAGTATTTAGATTAACTGTGGTTATCGTCTGCGTTAATAAATACATAATCATTTTAATAATAATTCGTCTAACAGTTCTTTTGTTGACATTGCACTGAAAGACACGCACAACCTCCTCGCTACAGTATGAAAAGTATTCTACTGGTGCGCCCGGAAAGCCGCGAGCGTGCTGCTTTGCTAGCGCGCGCACATTGACATATATTCTACATTTAAAAAAAAAAAACTTGCGCGCGGAAAGGATGTGATATTGGAAATGGTCCGCCGCTATAGTTAATTCAGTGTGCGTGCGTATTGGCCTCAGTGTACAAGCTCAGGACTTTAAACTAGCGCGCAGGTGGCATAACTGTAACTTTGTTTAGTTTCAGCAGTTAAATTCCGTGCAACTGAAACGTGGCGTTGAGAAGCCTTTATGATTAATTAACCGTGACGAATTAAAGCACAGTAGTGCTTCAATAGTGAAATCGGCCAATCGCTGCATCCCTAATAATGAGATCAGTGTACTGTACTAAAGGCCTTTTCTACAGACATATCCAAATGTTTTTGGCTGCTCGCGCCACTCCCTTAATGTCAGGTGACTCACAGTCAGCACAGCCTTTAACTGCAGCTCGTGCTGTATTGAACAGACACACGTCACTTCATAACTAGAGAGGCCGTTTATCGACTGAACTAAATTTATTTCTGATGTCTTGGTCACACTAATTGGAGAGCCAAAATAAAATGCGTCGGGGGCCGGGTTCGGCCCGCGGGCCGCCAATTGAATAGCCGTGATATATGCCAACCAGTGGCGTAGTGGATGGGCCAACCCCCCGGCCTCGGAGTTGCATTTGATTTATTTGCGTAAACTCTAAAGCTAATTTCTGCTTCTCTATTCATCTAACCATAGTTCTCAGTGGCTTGGTCTGGATTTTATCTTGCTGTAGCCTTATTTTGTGTTTTAAAACCAACAAATAACTTAGCTTGGGTTTTAAAGGGACATCTAGTTCAGTCTCTTGTGCATCACGAGTACAAATGAAAGTACAAGCTGTATGGTGCTGCCTGTAGTTCACTCAATGGCCACTAGGGTCGCTAAAAACAAAGGTTACAATTAATATATTGAAGTGACGAGAGCTCCCCCTGGTAAAGGAGGAAAGGGGGAGATGGGGTGGATAGGGAGAGTAATGTTAGTCGGGCTATTTATAGCGCGTTTCATGTTTTAAAACCAAAAAATAACTTTGCTTGGGTTTTAAAGGGACATCTAGTTCAGTCTCTTGTGCATCACAAGTACAAATGAAAGCACAAGCTGTATGGTACTACCTGTAGTTCACTCAATGGCCACTGGGGTCGCTAAAAACAAAGGTTACAATTAATATATTGAAGTGACGAGAGCTCCCCCTGGTAAAAGAGGGAAAGGGGGAGATGGGGTGGATAGGGAGAGTAATGTTAGTCGGGCTATTTATAGCGAGTTTCAAGTTTTAAAACCAACAAATAACTTTGCTTGGGTTTTAAAGGGACATCTAGTTCAGTCTTTTGTGCATCACAAGTAAAAATGAAAGCACAAGCTGTATGGTGCTGCCTGTAGTTCACTCAATGGCCACTAGGGTCGATAAAAACAAAGGTTACAATTCATATATTGAAGTGACGAGAGCTCCCCCTGGTAAAGGAGGAAAGGGGGAGATGGGGTGGATAGGGAGAGTTATGTTAGTCGGGCTATTTATAGTGAGTTTGGAACAATCCGATTGGCTTATTAACAATTACAGATGATCAATCATATCGCATGCTCCTCTCGAAAATTAGTTTGTGAAGCTTCACTTGTGGTATTCGGTAATTTGTTTCTTTGGTTTTGTGCAAAAAAACAACTCCACAAAAATAATATTTTATTTGTCGATAATATGTACCAGTAAATGTCATTAATGTGAAAAGGAATCAACATTGTTGCAGTCTTACTACCCTGTAGCATTCATTTGACTATGTTAAATGCAAGTACAAGCTACTTTTTTTGCGGTTTCCCAAAAAATTAGGCCAAAGCATGTATTCCCAATCAGCTTGTGTTGCTGAAAATCTAACGAACACCAAATTTTAGATCAGCGTTCACTTCAGATGTGCACTAATGATGTGTTAACGGTGCCATCCACGTCAAGGCATTTCAGTATAAATCACAGTTTGTGTTTGCATAGATATCGATCGACCCTATGCTTCAAGTGGGGTTTATTTATAAACTAATTTCGAGAGGATCACGTGCTTATGATTGAACACAGCTGGTACCACATCAGCTCCGCATATTGCACCAATCAGACGAATCCTTACACACTATAAATTCAAATTTCCCACCGTCTAAAAAACATACAACACAAGTAAATCGACTACTTTTAAATAGCATCTTAAAGCAACTCTAGTCAGATATATCTCAGCACGTTCACATGCAGGGGGAGTTCTCGAGACTTCCCTGAGCTCAAACTCTCCTCTCGCCCTTTAAACGGGAGGGAGCCCCAGGCTCGAGGATATTCTGAGCTCAGGGCTTTCTCCCGGCACAGCATGCCAAATACACTTTATTATCAATCATCAGCTAAGAGTGAACTCTTGAAATAAGTTTTTGTTTGTGTACGGCTGCAGACACAAACAGCAAAAACTTTATAATGGCGTGTGATTCATACTGACACCCATCTATGGCCGCTGGCACGAATGCAAGTGTGTGGGTGCGATTGACGAGGTGTGATCAGAGATGTGTGTGTTTGTGTCTACGTTTCCCTAAGGTCGTGACTCATATGACGACCAGTGGGCTGCAGAAGCCTGTAATTTCAGTAAAAAGCCCTGAGTCATGGAGCTGAACAAACACACACACAGACACAGACACACAGGGCTAGATGAAAGTTTGGAGGGCTGTCCTAGAAATAATCGAAAATCTGTGGTAATTCACTTTTTGAAGAGATAGTTTACTCAAAAATGAAAATGTGCTCACTATTTACTCACCCCCAGTGGTTCCAGACCTATATGAGTTTTTACTTCTACTGTTGAACACAAAAGAAGATGTTTTGAAAAATGTTGGAAACTTATGAACATTGATTTTCATAATATGTGTTGTTTCTACTACGGAAGTCAATGATTAGAGTCTAGAAGATATTTTTAAAAATGTTGGAAACCTGTTACCATTGACTTTCATAGTATTTGTTGTTTCTACTATAGAAGTTGATGGTTAGAGTCTAGAAGATATTTTGAAAAATGTTGTAAACCTGTAACCAT
>CAIGQQ010002477.1:7589126-7604171 GCA_903798035.1 Danio albolineatus
GATAGATAGATAGATAGATAGATAGATAGATAGATAGATAGATAGATAGATCATTCATCTTCGGAGACTTAACACGATCTCCCAGCGATTATCTGTGACAAGGATTTTATAATAGATTTTCATTCTGAACTCTGGCTCGCCCTGCAAAAGTCACTTTAATAAAGTACAGTGAAAAACAGAGGGATGCGGAAGAGAGAGAAAGAGAGAGAGAGACTTTCTTAAATAGAGGACAAAGCCAGGAGCACAGGCCTGAAAATGGAGCAGGCAATTAAGGGCTTCATGGCCTCAATGTTTCCTCTCTTTCTTTTTTTCTCCTCTCTCTCCTCTGCTTTTCCTTTCTGTCCTCTCGCCTCACCTGCTGCCCGACGTGTGTGTGTTTTCGGCGGTTCCTCTGAGTTTTCTAACAGTAGCATGCTGTACCTGACACACACACCTGTTGAGTGATCACATGACCTCCTGTGGCCTCTGGGCGATTCGCATGCTGAATAATTCAGTTCAGAGAGCAACACTGGAGGCGTTCACACACAGGCACACACACACACATGGATGAAACACTACACTCCATTCTCATGTCTCTCATAGGGATTATGCAGAATAGGCTACATATTCATAGTGTAGGTGATATACTGTATTGCTGGTGGTGGTAAACATCTTGATTAGTTGTAAACAAAGACTTTTGGATTTCATTATCTTAAACTTCTGCACATAATATGTTATATATTAAAGTAAAACAGCATTTTTTAGTCAATTTAAATAAATATTTTTTACAAATAAATATAAAACAAAATTTAAAATGGCATCTATACATTTTTCGTCTCTGAACGAATGTACGTTATGCTCAACATGTCTATTTCATTGATTTAAAATGAAGTAATATGCAAAATATCATTAGAGGTGATCATCCTGCATAATATTTTTGTGTCAACAAGAATTCTTTAAACAGACTGAAATGAAAATATCTGTAATATTGCAATTGTCTTAATTGTTTCAATTGTTGAATTAAGATTTTTTAACTCTAATTAAAGTTAGTTAAAATATTGACTTTATTAAAAAGCAATCAGTACTTTAATGTACATAAATTCATGAATATAAATTCATACAAATTGTTTTTCACCACAATTCAAACAGGAAAATCTGGAAAGAAAATGGTGCAAATTTGACCATGACAGCAAAAATGTTAATAATTTTAAAATAAACATTAAAAGAACACTTACGAAACGCAATGAATAATATAATGCATAAACCACCTAGAACTGAATATAACAGTTCAGGAGATAATTCCACCCAAAATCTAAATTCTGTCATTTACTCACCCTCAAGTGGTTTCAAACCATTATGAGCTTTCTTCTGTTGAACACAAAAGAAGATATTTGTTGATAATTGAAGATATTTGTTTTTCCAACTATAGATATCAGTGGCTACAGGTTTTAAACTACCTTCAAAATATTTCCTGAAGAAAAAAAACACTTGAGGGGATGTAATAAGTAATAAATAGAGTTACATGGCGGGTTTCCATCCTAATGTGAAGCAAATATTTCCAAAATTCGCCAAAAAAATATGTGAATTAGGTGTGTTTCCATCAAGTTAGAGTGGCTGACTGTAGTATTGGTAACCTAGCAACCTGTAGTAAACAAGGCAAGCATAATGGAGAGAGTAAATAGTGGGTAGATCTTCATTTTTTGGTGAACTACATCCCTTCAAGCTAATGTTTTTACTAGCTTAGTACAGTTCATAACCTTACAATGCAACTGTTTATGCACATAACCCCCATAATTTATGTTTGAGAAGAAACCAGACAAGGATTAAACTATCAAATCTAACCATATGAGTTTGTTAGCTCACACTGCTAGTTTTGTGGTGAACAATTGATCTGTGCATGTAATCAAGAAATAAAAATGTTCGCCCTTGTAAAAAATGCACTTCCTGTTTGTTTTCAGGTAAATTCTCAGATTACGTCTGTCTGAGGTATAGGGCGTGGCTAACATACTTAACCACGCCCCTCCAACTGTAAGTTTTGACAGCACCATGACAACAAACAGAAATGGCAATAATGGTAATAACACTCATGAAACCCTTTTACTGATTTTTCTGAATGAATTGCCTAGTTTCCGTGCAGCTTAAGCAGTTGTGGTGAAAACAGTTTTAGCTGGTGGACCAGCCTGGTTTTGGAGGGGTTTTGTCCATTTCCAGAGTGGTTAACAGCTATTTCCAGCCTGGTCTTAGCTGGTCAGGCTGGGAGATGACAGCTAAAATCAGCTTGACCAGCCTAACCAGGCTAGGAGCCCAGCCAAACCAGCTATGTCCAGCTTAAACCAGGCTGGTCAAGCTGGTTTTAGCTGGTTTTAGCTGGTTTTAGCTGGTAATTTTCCTGCCTGACCAGCAAAGACCAGGCTGGAAATAGCTGAAAACCAGCCTGGAAATGGCCAAAACCTCTCCAAAACCAGGCTGCTCGACCAGCTAAAACCAGTCTAGACTGGTTTAAGCTGTTTTTTTCAGCAGGGTTAATACATCCAATCAGCTCACAGTAGAAAAAACAAGCCACGCCCACTGTTTCCTCATTTAATATTCAGTTTCTCCAGGAACTGCGTCAGAATACAAAGAAAATGGTCGCAGCTTCCAGTTCATGCTGATTTAAAAGCTAAATCTGATCACCAAATGCACGCAAAAGCCTG
Source organism: Danio albolineatus (assembly GCA_903798035.1). NCBI lineage: Eukaryota > Metazoa > Chordata > Actinopteri > Cypriniformes > Danionidae > Danio > Danio albolineatus. The sequence continues at coordinate 7,591,799 of CAIGQQ010002477.1, forward strand.
AAATTGAGAAAAAGCAAGTGAAGTCAGCCCTGTGTGGTCATTCAGGGCCAAACAAGCTGAAAATGAATGATTCATGCGACTCCGAGTGTGAGATGGCCGAGAGAGAATATGAAATATATGAGGCCTCAGAGCGAAAAAGTGCTTCATTGCTGAAAACACACGCTTTTAGAAAGCTGCCCCTGCAGAGCCCAACTGTTGAGTTTGACACATCCGTCAAGAATATGGGCAGAAATACCCACACCGCCAACACAGCTGTCGTTCTTCAGGAAAAGCCCTGGCTAGAGCGAACGAACAAGTATATTCTGCGGCATTTCCTTGCCATTTTAGACCCAATCCATAATCAATACTTCCAAAGGAAATAATAGCACTATCCTGTGAACACAGCAAAGATCAGACATGCTGGGTACTGGTTTATAATGGCCGGCTGGATGTCTGTGGGTGGATAAATAAAATCTGTGTGCGCCTGAGCGTGGGCGGAAAAGGACTGTACGGTGCCAGCAGCGTTTTATAAGGGGGAAATGAAGATCGGTGAGACCCTCTTAATGGTGTGCATGAACGGGCCAGTTGGAGTTGCCATGACTCCTGTCTTTTGGGTTGCTATGACGGCAGCATCTTCACATTGAGCACAGATCCACCTAATCATTGGCTTAATAGATGTGTGCTCACAGAAGCAGAGCTCTTCCATTCAAAAAAAAAAAAAAACTCATACGTTAATCAACTTCAAATGCAAAGTGAAATTATTATTCAATATAGTTTCAAAGAGCAAAGTGCTTGATGAATACAGTTATAAGCCGGGTTTCCATCCTAATGTGAAGCAAATCTTCCCCCAAAAATATGTGAATTAGGTGTGTTTCCATCAAGTTAGAGTGGCTGACTGTAGTATTGGTAACCTAGCAACTCGTAGTAAACAAGGCAAGCATAATGAAGACAGCTGATTGGTCACATGGGTGTAATGTTCGCTATGTCACGCAGAGTATATTAGGTAGTTGTGTTTCCATCTCCCATTAATCGCATGAACCCTTTTTCGCACAAGATCAAGCAGAGCTGGGCGATATGGCAAAAATGCAATCTCGATAATTCGTTTCTATTTTAAATAATAACGATATATATTTGAAGGTTTTTTTTACAAATAAATTCAACTAAATCTATTTTTTTTTACCTCCTTTGTTTTTCCATTACAATTTTATGTTATGTTTTTTTCAAACACATTATTTTTTTCCATCACAATCTTTCCTACTTAGGGTTGGGCGATGTCGACCAATTTGGCATAGTACGATGTCTAATGTGAAACATTGCGATGGACGATTGCATTGTCGTCATAGGCGGCGGTGAATTAATTATTTATGAATAATGAATAAATTCATAACAAATTAATTATTTGTAGCCCACTGTTTCAACTATCTGACCCACATGGTCTTTGTTTAACCCATAACCAAATCATAAATAAATAATGATAAGTTACACACAAATTACCACCTGTCAATCACTTTTTCCACTGGACTCTGGCATGAATAGGCAGAGTGATCTGTGTCAGTAATTTTAGGGAAAACCTCAGATACTGTTGGTTGGTTTCTGTTGGTTGTGCACCTTTTTTTTACCAACCAAGTTTGTTGACACCAATATAATAAGTACAAGAGTGAGGTGAAAGATTGAATCGGTGCTGATGCTGTGACACGTTACCTGATAGATTCCAAAGACCGAGGAGTCGTTAGATAGAGACAGAGAGTTTAACAACTATAGTGAGATGCGATCCAGCAGTATATCCTTGATAAACTGTCTGACGTGCACTGCTCTCTGGGGTTTTGTGCTCAAAGCACCTGCTGGCTGCCTGGAGCTCATGACAGAGTTTGTCTCTGTGTGTGTGTGTCTGTGTGTGGTCATGTGATGTGCGTTTTCATATGGACGGAGGGCTGTTCAGAAATGCTAGATGAAACCCCAGTGTGGATGTGGATCGTTTTCATTCTAAAATGCCATTTTAAAACTAAGACATGTTAGTGTAAACAGGGCTTGAGTGTGTATGCCGGCCCGATGCCGGCTCAGCGTCGTGATGTCTATCGACCCAACCCTAGTGGCAATGTAGTAGAATTTGCTCATCCCCCAATGACGGTTGGGTTTAGGGGCAGGGTTAGCTGCCACGCCTCCTTTTAAAAATGGTAAATTTCCATCCAACTAAACTTGAATGAATTCATATGAATTAGCTACTAAACAAACAAAAGATGAAATAGTTTCCTTTCCTCGAAAGATCAGGCTGGTTTAATCTCACATTCAACAAACAAATATCTCAGTGTATAAAGGCGTAATACTTACAATAAACATCCAGACACCGTACACACACTGTTGAGTGTGACGGATAGACAAATATGTAAATATAAACTGCTTACTTTTTTCTCAATAACAAAAAGTAAAACAACTAAAGTTACAGACTAGATCATTAGTCAGTGTGTTTATGTTTGCACAAAATCTGGTTACTGATTCTGTTGTGATTAACTAAAGTGAACTATATTTTGATTTAATGATTTTTCTTTGCATGACACATTAGCTATGTTTCAATCCAAAAATGCAAATGAACTTCATGTGCAAAACTGGATTATGGCATAAAAGACGTGCGAATAAAGCAGCGTTTCCATCCAACGAGTGAAAGCGGGCAAAATCGTCTCTTCCTGATTAACTGGCGCCAAATATCAACAGTGAAAACGTAATTTGCTGCAGTAGGAGAAGCTGCGTCAGTCTTTATCTTCATTTAATAAATGACTTGTGCCTCAGAAGGCAATCCTGACACGGAGTGAACGCGCGGTGGCGTTTGAAGGTGTCAGACGTGGAGCACAGACACTCTTGATTCTGGAGGTCAATAATAATATACTAAAACAACTACTTAAACGGCAAGGCGTTTTAGAATGACCAAAACAACATTTCAGATGTTTTCCGATGTGCTCAGCCTGCTGGTTTGTCCATTTACACACATTTTTATCATCACATGATCTCTTATAACAAAATCACATGACCTTTAACTAATGCGCATACTGGAATTTATGCGGGATAAGTGTTTCCATCGCAGTTTATGCGCATCTTTTCTTATGGAATAAAAAGTTTATCCTACTCAGTTATGCGCATACATTTTTTATGCGCATTCTCAAAATTTATGCGCATCATGGCATTTCCATCAACTGTTTTTTATGCACATATAAAAATAGCTGGATGGAAACATAGCTAATGACTTTACAGTACAGAATGACTCTTTTGGCGATATATTGAACATTAAGCTTTATTATACTAGTCTCTTCTAGTATTTGAATCTCTCCTCGATTTGATGGTCTCAGCAAAACATAGAAAATTTACAGAGGAATCATTCTAGGTTTTCATAGACAACCCGATTTGTTAAAAGCCGTTGTATACCAGCTGTTAAACATAGTAATTTCATCATGGAAAGCAATATCCCTTTACTTTAATAGTAGGGAAAAAAATACTATGGAAGTCAATGGCTATCACTTTTATAACATTCTTCAAAATATCTTCTTTTGTGTTCAACAAAAAAAAAGAAAAGAAAAAGAAACTCAATGGTTTGGATCCTGTTGAGAGTGCGTAAATGTCAATTTTTGCATGAACTGTCCCTTTAAAAATGTTTATTTTTTTTCATAGGGTTGTGTTAAACATATTAAAAACACTAAAATGGCATTCAAAAAATGTTACAAGCATGGTTTCCACCATAGGGTGTGTTTAAGTAAACCTCTCAGACGTGCATTATAAAATTTGGACACAATCTATTTGACTGTCTTCCTCCAGTGCAATAATCCAACCTGGCTAATCCGACCCTCTTCTGGTTAGTACATAGAGATTAAATTACTGCAGTCAAAGCGACCGGAGCGACCCGCACGTATAAACACAGTACAGGCCTGTGAGGATGATGCACAACAAAAACAGTGCATCAGGGCATGATATATGTAGCCAAGATGCATGTAGGTTCATCTTTATGCATTGGATTGATTGGATATCGGCTAACAAACAACCTGAGAGCAAGCAAATCAACAGGGTATTGTGAAAGCATGCATGCATGACGATGCAAGTGGCTGCACATTGCAAAACAATCCCACCGTTTATCATCAAACGCACGCATGACCACAGCTGCTGCAAATGCAATGCACGCGGTTTAACAGAAACCCTCATGTCCTTTTATGCATCAAACGAACGCCCTTATATGACTTTTCTGTCTTATTTTAAACCCCCACCACAACTGCAGTGCATTCAGACTCTCTGCATTTAACCATTACTCTTGTGTACAGCAAAACCTTTATGTTTGGAAGGAAAGCATGTTTTAATTCCTGTTTAATCTTGGAGTTGTTGTCGAAGATGGTTTCCAGCTGGCCTGGAACCAGTCTGAACATCTTAAACTAGCATTTGTTGCTGGTCTCAGATCTGGTCTAAGAGCTAATGATCCTATTGGTTAATATTAGATGTACTTTCCAGCATTGGTTGCTTATTGTGATTGATTACTGGCCTTTAAAAGCATAATGAAATGATATGGGTTACACATGAGCAGTTACTTACACGCTGTTTACTATCATACTACGTTCACAATCATTTGAATAAATTACCTTTAGGATGATGCATTAAACTTGCCACAACAACTTGACATTTACACTCAAATGGGCTGGTTTTATTAATCATTTTGTTTATTCGATTGTCATTAATTCCAAAATGTGCAATGAGCTTTATCACTTTGCCATGACTCTTGTTTAAAAAACAAACCTTCACCTTTGAACTATAAGGTTCTTAACCATAGTGATTTACATATTAATATTCAGCGGCAATTTATTACATTACATGGTGTGAGTTTGTGTTTGTGTGTGTGTGTGTGTGTATTTATGTAATGCAAATAAGTTAAAGCTCAAACCCACCCAGAACCAGAGTGTCCATTACACAGGGGTTTGGGGGATTGACCTCCTTAATAATGCTTGATCCCACTGCAGGACGTGATAACAACATGTATGGGGGGTCAGCCCTGTAAATAGTGGGAAATCGTTTGCTTTGATCTGTATCTTAAATACTAATATTACTAATTAATATGATACATATTATAAATGTACATTTGATCACTCCTATAATTGATTATACACTCTCAGAAATAAAGGTACGTGAGCTGTCACTGGGGTGGTACCTTTTCAAAAGGTACACAGCAACAAAATCAGTGTACATTTAACTCAATTTGAGTTTAACTTAACACTCCTTGGGTGTACATATGACTCCTGCCATTTTGGAGTTAAAATAACACTTTCTAAAGTGTGAAATTTGTAGAGTTCATCTTAACACAGTGAGAGTTTATTCTTGCATCGAATTGGAGTGTGTGTTACCCTTCAAAGTGTATATATATTAAATTTGTACATTACTCACTTTATTTAATAACAAATAAATCTAAATGGATTATGCTTGTGTAAATGAGCTAATGAGTGCATATAGTACACTGCTTCTGATGAGAATGAATTTATTATATCTTATAGTTTATTATATCATCAAGACTCGTAAAACATGCTGGTTTGATCACTGTTTGTCTGAAAGAACCGGTTCGAGTAAAAAAAAAAAAAAAAAGGATTTCCCATCACTAGTGGGAAGTACACTGCATAATGGGGTAAAAGTTTAACACTGAAAAAAAAAAAACTCTTAAATATATGCTCTTTCACACTATTGGATTAAAATGTACTCCGGTTTTAACACTGAACAACACCAAAAGAAGTCACACTGTACAGTTAACACTGGAAGTTTTGCTGTGTACACATTTGTACTTAAAGGGTCCATATTAATACCTCAAGGGTACATATTAGTACCTAAAAAGTACAAAAGTGTTCCTCTTAAAATTTGTAGGTACTAATATATACTTTTGAGGTACCAATATGGACCCTTTACGTACAAATGTGTTCTTTTGGAAATGGTACCACGTACCTTTATTTCTGAGAGTGTGAGAATTCATAATTGTCAATCAGTCATAAAGCATTCACTAGACACTTTTTCTTGTACACACAGCCTAAAAATAGTCAAATTACATGCATAGATTGTATAGTTTCACCTACAGGAACCTCTGAAATAGCTGATCAGAGGATATTGTAGGTCAGAATACACAAAAATATCTCACAAAACACTGAAAATTAAATATGCTTGATTAATAAAACAGATGCCATTTAAATAAAAACACACATTTGATTCGCTGAAGGATGTATTACACAAAATAGCATGACCAAAAAAGTTGACCCCCTATTTGTTATAGTGTATAATTTGCACCCATGCCCAGAACATTATAATTACAAAGTTTTGACATATTAAAACTTGTATTGTTAGTGTACATAAACAAAAAAGTGACGTGAATATCCTAAATAACACTGTTTTAAAGTGATTATCTTTTTACAAGTGATCTTTTTACAGCAGTCCTTGTTGAAACTAAAACATTTTAAACCATCCCAATGGCTTATTGGTTTTTGACCAGTTTCAGACGCTCCCCTGACCAAACAGGTGTTTAGCTAAACGTGCACCAAAATACGCACAGCAACTGTAAAACCAACACTCCAGACCCAGAAGACCAGCATACCCTTTTAGACTGGTTTAAGATGCAACGGTAATATAAATATACACTGCGTTTAGGGGGGATTATCCGCAGCGGTTTCGGTTACAGGCGCGTGTCAAAACCAAAAACAAAGTTACTCACGTCCCGAGCACCTCCTTGAATTCAAACATCTCCTTGATATTATCGACTTGCTTCTTCCACGAGCAGTCCCCGCCGGCCTCTCCGTTCTCCCGAGCCATGGCGGAAAAAAAACGGGGAGGACCGTAGATGGAGAAGTGAGCGCTGGAGATCCCCGGAGATTTTCCACGCTTTCCCACGCTGCACTTCCTGCTCTCTCTCTCTCCTTGACTGGCTTCTCTCGCCTTCCCCGGTTGTACCGTTACCGAATAACCCCGGAGAGGATCTCCCGCGTGCGCTCGTCAGCCTGAAGCTGCTTAAACGGTTTGACGTAAATAGTTGAGAGTGGCGCGTGCGTGCGTGTGTGTGTCACCTTTGCGGTGTCTTAACGGCACCGGTGCGGGTTTATTCCGCCCCGCGCGGATGTTGCTGATGCTGAAGGTTGATCCTGCGCGGATGGACTGATGCGCTGCATCTGTTGTTATGGCAATGAGGAGAGAAAGAGAGTGAATGAGGAGGAGGAGGAAGATGCGCTGCTCCTCACGGCGCGACCTGACAAAGAGCAAATGCACGAGAAGTATGGCAAGCAATTTTCACATTGATTGACTAGCAAGCTTTTTTAATTGGTCACTTTCTAGTAGTGACTAGTTAGGACCCTGCAAAGCAACAGCTGTCATGACATTTTATCCTACCCATCAGATTATGCTACTAACACTGTATTTGAATAGTGCTGAGGTTGGGGTTAGGGATTAGGGCGATACTACAGCTTCATATCACACTACTCCACATTAGCAAAATCTAAAACGGGTAGCATATTACGTCATCAAAATGTGCAACTTACTTTTTAAATGGGAGGTAGGACGATCTGACAAGGTGGGACAAATCGACAGAACACCGCCCTTTACGCACATATTTTGCGTAGGGCCCCAAGACAAAAGGATCGCCTCTGAAAGCAGCAGTTCATATATGGTTCCTATTTAGTAAGTATTCTTTTTAGATTCTTTATTTCGTGACCAAAGAAAGATCCTTTCCTGAATGTTGCATGGAGGTTTACATGACACATGACCGTTTCCGTCGTTAATAATTCCGAATAATTCCGAGTTCATAATAGTCCAAAAGGTGATGATAATAGTTAAACACAGCAGCTTGTTCATGTTTGCTGAAAAAATTATTTGCTCCTTTGTTTTTTCCGGCTTCTTCTTTGTTTTTTCGCACTTCACTTTCGCATTTGTCCTTTTTCTAAAAGGATCGGGTTTCAAAAGCACGTCAATAATCAAGCGCACGTTATTATTATCAGCTCAATCAGTTTGTTTTTTCAAATATAGACGGTCAAGCGAGAAGGTGAAACTGCTTGCGCTTTAGACAGGCTCGTAAAAAACTACAGGGCACAGGGTAGAATCTGCTCTTCTTCTTGGCTTTGTGGCTGTTCATCAAGACGATGACAAGGTTTGTTTGAGCTCACTTATAGTGTAACACTTTATTTCGATGGTCCATTTGAGTATTAGTAGACTGTCTACTTAATATCTGTTGATACTGACATTCAACAGACATTTAACTGACCATGAGAAACTTCACAAGTACATGTCAACTTACACTAACCCTACCCCAACCCTAACCTAACAGTCTACTTATAATCGAATGAGAATTAGTTGTAATGTAACTTAAATTCAACAAACAGACCATCAAAATAAAGTGTGACCCAATATTATTACAGTGTAATGTCTTGGCAGTGTACTTAAAACATGGCGGTTTCTTTATTTTGATTCTGGCTTGTTGCGCGAGCGAATGACGTATCTCCGCAAGCTAATAGCGTTCAGCTGCGCGTCTAGCTCCGCCTTTTGGTACCCTTTGCGAAGAGTGACCAAAAAATGGTACGACACTGTTTGGTCCGCCTTTTGACAGCGGAAATGGCCATAAATGCATACCAAAACGTACCGCACCACTCAGTGGAAACGGGCCAATAGAATTGCATGACTAAAACCCATTTAATACATCATTTAATATGTAATAAAAACTAAACATTATAATGATCAAATAAACCTAAATTTATTAGCTATAATATTATACCCGGATTAAGCATTAAGTGTGACAATCAAACAGAATCCTATGCATTTATTATTCCAAGGGCGTAGATTCGCTCTTGACATTGGTGGGGATATACATCCCTTTAGCGCATGCATTAAACAGCACAAATTCAGTTTTGCGCTTTTTAAAACATGCCCAAAGTACTTAATTATATAAAATAAACACTTAAAAAATGCAAATAACAATCCCGTCCCATGCTACAAAAGTCAATTTACATGATTTTACTGCAGTCAGGCTTTGAGGAGGTATGTAGAGAAATGAGAAGTGTGTGGCGCAATTGACCTGTTTTATCCCGATTATTGTTATTCATAATCATGAATTTTTATTAATTGCACTGCCTTGGTTAGTATTACGCTGAACTAGTAGCAAACTTGACTTGGTGCACGTGTAGATTATGAGTTGACGGAGCATTACTTTATTTTGAAGTTGATTAAATTATTGGTAGGGACATTTCAGTAATTGGTGGATATTGGTGGACACACATCCCCTCAGTCCATGCCAATTCTACACCCTTGTATTATTCCATCTTCTTTTACCTTCTGTAATGTTTAATATTGTGTTAGCTGGTGCCATTATATGCTTTTGCGCAAGCAGATTGCACATATTTAATACCCATATACTGTGAATAAAATAATAAGCAGCCTACATATGTAAACAGAGCTGCAAACTAAACCATTTCAATTTCTCTGTGTATTTTTTCCAGTTTTACTGATTTACTAACTATAATAACTAGAATTTTATACGTTATGATGACTGTTTTTGCAGTCTGTTGCTAATATTGCACCCTATAAATCTAGAATGGTTGTTAATGTTTGTACAGATGTTTTCAAATTGATTCCACCAATATAATATCCCCGTGTAATATTCATTGTCAAGTTATGAACTCCCCTAGTCTGTTCTACTCGGCTATACTAATAAATACATGTTAAATTGGCTTGCCATATGAGAGAGGAAAGGAGAGGAGGAGGAGAGACCGTGTGGCTGTGTGGATTGTTCGCATTGCACCAAAAGCATGCTCAAGTCCAACTGAAAAAAAGCAGCAGCATGCATCTGTTCGGATCAATTGCTTTAATAAAGTTGAACTTCCCAGGCCGCTCTATTAAATAAAACAGCAGCCACATTGATATCACATGCATCACGGCACATGGAGGAAGATGATTATTGGCTCTCAATACGACCAGGCAGAGCAGTTCACACAAAATCAGAGTAAAGCAATATTTATCAATAATGCTCAAAGTAGATTTAATGTTCTGCTACAAGATCCTGTTGCTGATAAAGTGTAAAATAATACTTTAATTTAAAGTATACCGTGATTTTAAGAAATATATCAGTGCTTAAATACAGCAAACGAACACAAATGTACTTTGAATGTACTTTGCAATGATGGATGTATTAATAACTAGATACAGCTATATATATAGTATATATATAGGCAAATGAGCATCTTGAGGTGTAATTATAATATAAAATTAAATAAAATAATATTAAATAAATTAAAATTAAACAAAATAATTTTTAAAAATGAAATAAAAACAATAAAACGAAATAAAATAAAATAACACTAAATAAAATAAAATTAATAAATTAAATAATAAAATTAAATAAAATTTTAAAAATAATAATAAAATTTAATAAAATAAAACTAAATAAAACAAAAATAATATATTTATTCTATTTAAAATGCATATATTTATTGTTGTTATTATTATTATTATTATTATTATCATTAAAAATAAAAATTATTGTATTACTTTTATTTTATTTTATATATTTATTTTATAATTACACCTCAAGATGCTTATTTGCCAAAATTAAATAACAAAACAAAATAAAATTAATAATAATAAAATTAAAAAAATAACCAAATCAAATAAAAAATAATCAAATCAAATATAAATAAAATAATAAAACTAAATAAAATAAAATAAAAATAATAAAATAAAATAATAAAATAAAAATTAATAAAATAAAATACAATACAAAAATAATAAAATATTCATTCTATTTAAAATATAAATTTATTATTATTATTATTATTATTATTATTATTATTATTATTATTATTATTATTATTAAAAAATAATTTATTTTGTATTATTTTTTTATTTATTTTATATATTTATTTCATAATTACACCTCAAGATGCTTATTTGCCTTTATCCAGCCCGATGTGACATCATTTAAGGGTCAAAAATGATATTCTCATTACATATTTTACATATAATGCCTTAAAAGTAGGTCCAATTCATGCTTGGCAAGAGCATGGCTGTAGATTAGTCACTTGCATCAGTAAAGTCAGTATTGAGTGTGCGTGTGTGTGTGTGTGTGTGTGTGTTTGTGTGTGTGAGTGTGTGTGTGTGTGTGTGTGTGTTCATTCAGCTCCTCATGCTGTAGTCTACGGCTCATGAGTATTCCAGCTGCAAACCACTGCAGTTTCTCAGCTCTGGAAAATCTGTCCCTCCCTTTGCATTCTCTTGTCCTCTTTCTCTCTTTACCAGCCCTGAGTCAGCAAATCTAAAGCAGTTTGATCTGACAGTCCGTCACCACCAACCCCCATCAGCTGTTTTATTTTTTCCTCCCCCCTCGCTTCTAAAAAGACATTTCTCCACCGAATCCTGAGTCCACTAGTGCATTTGGGTTGTCGGTCATGATTTGGAAAGATTCAGGATTCATGCTACCCAGCAACCGCAGACAAAAAAAACGGAGCACTTGATTGTATAATTGCTAGTTAAATTCAAATGAATATGTTTATGTGATTTTTGTCCATCACATCAAATACAAAGTGCAAATGCAACAATAAGAGAAGTTTTGAGAAGGAGCACTATACAGTCAGCTATGCAGTTAGTTCATTAGGATCAGGTTAACACATTTTAATGCAAATAATTAATTCAGGTTAATGCTAATTTAATAACAAAGATAGAATTAATTATTGTTTAAATCATGTTATGGTCATACCTTATACAACCGATGATGCATGTAAATATGAATGTTAATCATCATGCTGGAAAATATTATTATACCTTTCTCTAATGCTGTTATACTTAATTTATACATTTATTGTAGAGTGTTACATTATAAACATGTTGTGTATTACTATAATAAATTAATATTGATTTTTGAGAGGGTGAGAGAGAGACACATCTATGCTATTATAAATGAACCATTGTAAATATACTAATTATTATTATTATTATTATTATTATTATTATTATTATTATTATTATTATTATTATTACTGTTTTATCCATAAATGTTTATTGTTAAATGAACAGTTTATTCTGACAATTTATTTATTATTTTTTTATTTTATTATAATACTATACTACTTTTTACTGTGATTACTATGTTTTTTTTTAAACATATATGTTATTTGTAATGTAAACTTTATAAATGCTTTGGCAATACATTTGTAACAACGTCATGCCAATAAAGCAAATAGAGATGGCAAAACCAAATCAAATTTACAACATTTTATAAATATCACTTTTCTATAATAATATATATATATTTTTATTAATATAAAGACATCAACAGCAATAAATATTACATAAGATAACACTTTAAACTGTTTTTGAACGTCTACTTTTGATAAAAAATTCCACCATTTTTTAAGGATTCACATTT
>CAIGQQ010002477.1:7616891-7627934 GCA_903798035.1 Danio albolineatus
TATATATATATATATATATATATATATATATACACACACACACACATGAAGTCAGCATATTCTTGACTAACGATGCTTTGAATCATATTCATGACAATTTAAAGTGTAGATAAATATAGATAACTTATTTTAAATTAAAATTTTACAATAATAGATTAAATTTTATTTTTAATCAAATAAATTCTGTTTCGCTGATCATAACAGACTTATTATTGATAAATCTAAATATTTCATATAAAGATCTAAATATTTATAATTTTTGCCTAGTACTGTACAATATTTAGGATTTACTTAATCTGCAGTATGATGTATAAAGCATAATAATACATATAATGTATTTATATGATATAAGATCAAATTCTTATGCTCTACACTGTACATTTATAGACTCTGCTCAATAAATTCTATTGTTTTATCACATACTGATCTGCTTTCATATGTCTGACAGCAGAGGAGGAGAATCTGGACATGCTGCTGTCTTTATTTGCGGAGAGCGAGGGTCAGGATCTGGAGAGTCCCGCCACCGCTGCTGCGGAGGGTGAAGACAATCTGGATGATCTCTTCGATGAGGAAGATGATGGCGAGCACTATATTGAGCCTGAAGAGGAGGAGGAGGAGGAGGAGGAGGAAAAAGAAGAAGAAGTGTCACCTGGCAAGTCCAGCTCATCTGACTTGAATAAGTCAAAAGAAGATCTGGAGGGTAATGCTCTGCTCTGTGGTTATTTTAGGCATATTTAGGGTGCTTTGAGTTTTTAAACTAACATTTTGTGTACAGACTTACAAAAATGACTAAAAAGATGTAGTATGCCAGATTGGTGATTGGAGAATTAATTTTTCATCTCCATTGTTGTTTAAATTAACGGCCAAAATGCAAAGTAAGTTTTTAAATATAACCAATGTAATGTAAACGCTCCCTTACACTGTGTCATAACACTCGACACGATTCCAGCGACAAGCAATGTAGCTGTCTGCATGAAACACGATGCAACACGACAGAATAGCAGCCATTCATTAAATTATCAGCCTCTGCACTTTCAAAGAAATGGTATGGGTTATATAATCTAATGAATCCAAATTTAACAATATTAAAAATATATAGAAGATATATTGCACCAAAACGTATTGCGATTAAACAATATTATTGTCATTTTAAGACCGTTTTATGCCACTCGTTTTATAATGCCAGAATGACGATATAATACATCACAATGCAAGTACACTCTTCCAAAGAACACATAACATTTTATTCTTAAAAATATTTAATTTTAATCATAGTCATTTTATCAATTTATAAATTAGCCATTGGAATGAGTGTGAAAACTCATATCCTAAATACATAATAATAAAAAGTGCGAAGTAAAAATTTACAGATGCTGCGATCAGTTGTCAGACACCATCATGAAAGTATACTATAGTAATTTATAGTAAATACTATATAGTGTTTTTTTTTAAACCACACTGACACCTCCAATAGAGATAAAGATATTGCACAATCAGCTGAAATGTTGCGAGAATTGGCTTTTATGTATGCGCAATATATATTGCATCACCAAAAATGATTGAGGTCATGTCCATCTGTTTTGCGATACGTTAGATATGAGCTGCTTAGACTCTTATGCTAAGTGTATTTGTTTTCCAGCTGAGCTAAAGTTAATGCAGCAGAAAATGCAAAAACTACAACAGCAGCTGGAGGCCTCACAGAAAACCCCACCAGCTCAAAACAAACCCTCCGTCCAGAGACAAAGCACTAAATCCTTAACATCACCTCAAGGGGGTGTAAAAAATACCCCACCAACAGGACGGGACAGCGACGGCTCTCCATCAAACATCACTGCAAAGCAGAAAAACAAGCAGAGGACGGCCCACCAACCCAAAGCAGGTCAATATCAAGTTTCGAACCTTATGGGAAATGAAGCACTCAGACAAGTTTACATTATTTTGTACATTGGATTCCACTTTAATGAAAATATATTAAACAAACTTGATTAATGTTACCATTTAGCAGAAAACAGCATGTTTTACTATAGATTTCAGATTTAGGGCGCCGCCATCTTGGAATGTTGTTGTGTCTGACGTCACGGGGTTGGTTCTGTTTCCTCGGCTGAACAGATACAGTGGAAGTAAAGGGCTGAACACAGAGGCTGGACAGCCTAATTTAACACAACAGCCTAATTTAACATCAAGATGGCGGCGCCCTAGGTATGAAAGCTGTAGTAAAACATGATGTTTTCTGCTAAATGGTAACATTAATCGAGTTTGTTTAATATATTTTCATAAAAAGCAGAATCCAATGTACAAAATAATGTAAACTTGTCTGAGTGCTTCATTTCCCCTTTAAACTCTTTTAGTTTTTAATCTGATGTATTTATTTATTTCTTGCAGTTGACGTCTTTTTATTGTTAAATTGTTTTTATTATTATGGAAAAGTGATATTTATAAAATGTGTCCATGAAATTGCCCGAGAAGCAGTTATGGGGAATTATCTCTCTCTCTATCGCACTGTTTCTATTTCTTTCTCTGTGGTTTGAAAATGTTTAAACCCCTTTTCATGTAAATTAGCCTCCTCAGAAAGTCCGATTCCTATTGGCCAGAGCATGAACCAACCTCAGCCGATGAGAGACGGCACAAAAGTAAACAGCATGTTGAAGTCACCGCCCCTTATCAAGACTCCTCCCACTGCACGTCAGGTCACACCTCGTCCATCTGTCAGTCAAGAAGTCGCCGTGGAGAAGTTCTCAGGTCTCCGACTCCGGTTAGTTTAAAGATGATTTTATTGTTATGATATTGATCTTAAATGATTATCGACCATAGTCTCATTCACTTCTATTCATTTTGAGCCATAATAAACAGATCGCTATTCTGCTTGATGTTGATATTTTGTAATTTTATTGTTTTAGTTTTTATAGATAATCCTAAACACACTTGTTTGGAGAGCAAGTAGTATATTATTAACCCGTTTATTATTCCTAGACATTTCTCCCATAGTAAGCTATATGCACTTACATCAGAATAAGGTCAATATTTTCAAGTTAATGAGCATAAGACTCGTTTTAAATACTTTTTAATAACTTACTATAGTATAATTATGTAACTAATACCCTTCAATTACATTTCAGATGTTATTCTTACTATCAAAAAGCACAATATTTTTATTTTTCTTCTCCTTAGGAAGCCACGTCTTTCTTCCATAGACATTGAGCAAAAAATGGCCAGCCGTAAACTGATCAGGCTCTCCCAGCTGCCCGATCGACTGGCCAGGGACAATTTAGAGGACAGCGATTGGGTCACGTTCGCAGTGATCATAAATAAAATCACTCCGCAGAGCAAAAACAATGTAATGGAGCAGCGTTTCTGAGATCTGACATCTTACAATATTGATTTCATATCGAGTATTTGATGACAAATGCTTTTATTTTTTTGCAGGGGAAAACCTTCAGCATCTGGAAGCTGAATGATCTTCATAATCTGGAAGTGAACGTGTCTCTCTTTCTGTTCGGGTCTGTTCACACGGATCTGTGGAAGACTGACACCGGGACAGTGATTGGCATCCTCAATCCCAACCCGATGAAGAACAAAGAGGGCTCCAATGAGGTTTGTTTACATTTTCTTGGTGTCAGAAATCAAAAAAAGCGTTATACTCTCTCAAAGACCATCCTGTAGCCAGAGGATTCAAATAATAACCAGTAACCATGCTCTCATTGGTTTGGTGATGGGTGTCGCGGATGAAAGTGAAAGTATACAGTGGACGGGGGGAGGAGGTGGATCGGTAAAATGATTTCAAAGGTTCCGGTGTTCTGTCCATTTGTCCAACTTGTCAGATTGTCCTACTTCCCATTCAAAAAGTAGGTAGCACGTTTTGATGGCACAACATGCTACCCATCAGATTTTGCCACCAGTGTAAATTTTAATGTGGATTAGTGTGATATAAAGCTGTAATATCACCCTAACCTACCTGATCCCTAACCCCAGCCTCAGAACCATTCTAATACAGTCTTGGTAGCATAATCTGACGGGATAAAATGTCAGGTCACCGGCACAAATTTCCTGCCTATAAGGAAATGACAAGATTTTTATCAAATATGGACTTTAACTATGAAGCATGTTTAATTGGATTGTGTTGGTTTTAGTTCTGTTGGGAATTTATTTTATTCAGTGCATTCTTCTGAAGCCATTTTTAACCGTGTTTATTAGGGCTGCGCAATATATCCTTTCAGCATTGATATAGCAATGTGATCATTCGCAGTAGTCACATCGCAGAATCTGCAATGCTGAGTCTGTATTATAATTTATCATTTGCATGTGTTTTTGAGGCATGTGTAACCTTAACTTTATTATTGATTCATTTGATTGAATTACTACAATTTTTGTTATTCAATTACTGCACCTGAATATTATTAGATGTGGAAAATGATAAAACACTGTTTGTTTCAATTGTAACTTCCTTTATTATATTTATATGTGCTTTTAATAAGTTTATTAGACTTTAGATACCCTCCCTTACAGATTAATCCCAATCAGTCTAAAATTATTAGAGCTATTCAAGTCATCTGGTGAAATTGTATTCATATTGCAATATTTATTGCAGAGCAACAAAATATTGCAATACTTGATTTTTCCTCTATCAAGAAGCCCTAATGTCAATCGAAATACAGTTTTGGAGTATAATAATTATATAAGATTAAGATTAATAATAATATAAGAATAAATTGTAAAACCCCAATATAATTTGTCTCTCCATTACACCTTTTCTCACCATGAGAATGGCCGTAGAAGCTGGTAGGCATGTTATGATAACCTTGGACAAAAATATTACTGTTTCACAGTTTGACGATATGATGATTACTGCTCTAAAATATATATATTTTTTAAGTGTCTGGGTAAAAAAACATATCATATTTTATTTTGAGAAACATTTAATATATTTTGGAACAGTAAACATGTCAGGCTAAATAATGAAAATGAATCATGTCTTCTGCTGTCTTCATTAGTTTCAATAACACAGATTTCTTTACAATTTAAAATGGCATGTCTAGATGTCTTTGCTGGTTGTCCTAAAAAAATGTAAATAAGAAATCTTACAGATACCTCAGAAACGGTATTAAAGAAAATTTGGGCGTTTTTTAAACATTGACTTTTCCATAGCACGGTATACCTTGAAAACGATTATCGTCCCATGTCTAGAAGCTGGCATGGTGTTAAACACAAACAAACAGAAAATAAATAAATAAAATTTGCACCTTCTTTCAACTGTTATTCAACCAGATGATCATAACAGCATTTTTGAATACTTGAACTGTCAAGTCCCTTTTTAATGTCTGTTATTATGTACTCCAGAAGAACACTTAATGGCCTTGATTAATCATCAAAATAACATATTGGGAAGCTGTTAAATATAGTGCACAAAAAAACGTGGATTATTTTTATTTTAATATAATTTTGAAAACATATTTCTATCTTTTTTAATATATATTTGCTTGTTTGATTCAAGATGTTTCAGAATAAATGTTTTTTTTTTTTTTGTCTTTTATGTTTTAGTTCTGAAATTCAATATATTTTGAAACTCAACGAAGTTTATGAACGCACAGAACCAACAACAGTATTTTTGATGAAAGGGAAATGTATGAATTTTTAATTCATTTATTTTGCCTGGACATCACTTTTGGGCATTTATGTACATCAACATGTAGCGAGTAAGCGGGCAGAGACTCGTGGGAAAGGGATGAGGCTGGTGCTTTTTGACAGTCCACGTTTCTTAACATCGGCTGCTCTGTAAAGCGAGATCAGGTAAAGCTCAGAGAGACGAGAGCTGCTTCTTTAAAGCCACGATAGGCAAACTGATGTATCTAGACGACAACAGCAGCAGAAACGCCAGGATCAGGTAGATGAGCAGGAGTGTGTTCAGCTTGTTTATTTCCCTTTGGATAAACAGAGATTGCGCTCACACTCCACACCCATCAGCTTCAGGTGTGTTTGTGTTCAGCGCTGTCTTCTTCAGCGAGTAAACTGACTGATGCTTTCTCAGCAGGCGATATAAGGAATCAGAAAGTGTCTTGGGCGTGATCTGTGGAAAAGCACCGGCCTCGTCCCGTTCCCATGGCTCTCGGCCTCTCCCACTCGCTGCGAAACACTTCTGATTTCAAAATGTCAGATTGCTCAAGTAAAACAGGTTGCGACCTGTGCTCGTTTCTAACATCAGTAATGTAGTGTTTGTCTCTCCAGCTCAGCCTGACGGTGGATCACCCACAGAAAGTCCTCATAATAGGAGAAGCCATGGACTTCGGCACCTGCAAGGCTAAAAAGAAGAACGGTGATTCTTGTACTCAACTAGTCAACATGGTAAGTCTCCAAACATCAAGCTTTTCTGGAAAAGAAATATCCCTGATCAGGGGACTCATTTCTTGTTTGCTTTAACAGTACGAATGCCAGTTCTGTCAGTACCACGTTAAAGCCCAATACAAGAAAATGAGCTCCAAGAGGGCGGAGCTTCAGTCCAGCTTCACAGGCTCCGCCCCTGGTAGAGGAAGGGGGCGGGGCAGTTTGAAGGAACGCCTGTGCCAGTCTGATTTCCACTACGGCGGCATGTCATCACTCGCCTGTGCGCCCTCAATGTGAGTTCACTGCGTCCCATAAACGCCATCGAAATTCACACCAGCCCTACAATTAATACATGAATCTTTTTATTTTGACAGGTCTGCCCCACAGCCAAAGAAACAACCCACTATACAGTCTGCTTTGGCGTCCATCCCAACTAAGAAACTCGGTAAACTCTTTTTTTCAAATAACTGGTATTTCATGCACGTGTTTAAGGTTTCTAATCAAGTGTTACGCCTTGTAGTTCTGAATTCAGGTCAGGTGTCGGGCTGTTCAGATGATTTCAGAGGCCTGATGTCTATGCCCACGCCTGGAGCACTTAACATCAAGAGACATTTAGGTCAATCCAAGAGTGCAGGTACGTTTGTTAACATAGCTCAGTAAAACATGCAACTTCTAAGATCATAAACTCCTTTATGTCAACCTTAAAGACTTTTGGAAAGAATTAATTAATTCTTAATTCCATATACACTTGTGTGTAAATGAGATTCTTTTGACCTTAAGTCTGAAATTGAAAGTCAGTGTGAAGCGGAAGTTGCTGCAGACGTTTATTTCAGTATCTAGAATCAAACTAAAAGTACTTAATTAATGGGAATTAAAGGGTAAGTAATGTGTCTGTGCTCTTTAGATAAGGGATTCGTAAAGATCGTAAGTCCAAGGCACTCGGATAGTAAATGAACAAAGTTAAAAGGCCTTTATTAACTTGGTTAATGTTTTAAAAGAACAATAAAGAACAATTGCTTTTGTTACTAACGGCTTTTCAACTTTTATTTACTTAATTTTTGAGTGCCTTGGACTAGTTTAATGTGGTATGTTGATGTATTTTCAACTGAAACGGAATATAGAATGGAGGCGGGGGGTTATTTTTGCGCCGTTTTCACATCTGTTAATCGCAACTTATTGGAGCCATTCATATGTAGTTTTTTTTTTTTTCATTAATCTTTTTATTGTTTTTATCATAAATAGAACAAAAAAAAGGGTGTACAAAGGCCATTTCGCAATACACAAACAGTCGGATACAACATAATACAATATTATCCTGAAAGCACAAGATAATTTTTTTTTTTTTATTATTATTATGAATACTTTACAGAGAAATGTGTAGGCTCCACAAATCGACATATGCCAAACCAATTCCACCTATAATTAGTTATAAGTCAGCATTGTTGATATAAAACAAAACTGGGTTCCAGATTTAAAAAAATATGTTTAGTTTGTTTGCCATTCCATATCGCATTTCTTCCATGGGCAACACATAACTTAAGCTCCTAATCTACGTTTCAAAGACAGGCGCGTGTTCTGACTTAGAGTTTTGTAGAATTATTTTCTTTGCTAATATCATACACAATGATACTGCCTGTGATATATATTTATCTCCTATTTCTGAGGTGTCTCCAAAAATGCCCAGTTTTGGCTTTGGTGACAGATTAATCTTATATACTTCGGATATAAAATTAAAAACGTTTTGCCAAAATGAACGAATTTTATGGCATGACCAGAATGAGTGAGTCAGTGTACCTTCAAAGTTTCATTCATATGAAGGTTTGAGCAAGTGTTAGGACTGGAATTGCTTACACATTATATCATGCAATGTAGAGTAGACAAGAAATCCTTTTTGTGTTATATTCATAAACAGCTATGCTACTTAAGATCCCTTGAAGTGCTTTGAAATGTGCATTTTATTGTTCGAAACATTGTAGCTCCCCCCCCCCCCTTTAAAAAAAACGCAGCCAATATCATTTTGTTTTTATAACAGCTCTGTCAGTGACGTGAGCGGCTGAAATCAAGCGCATCATATTCAAAGCAAATGAGAAGCTTCGTCAATTGCGTGGGACATGTTAAATACTAGAGAGCATTTGATTGGTCAGAAGATTCGATGAGAAACTAGGGGTAAGACGATAACCGCATCACCGTATTACCGCCATACTCAGACCTCAACTGCAGTGATGTGGTTATTACCGTCATCGCTGCCTTTTTTTAGTTTATTGTTAATTTTTGCTCATGAAACGTTCAGAATCGTATAGAAAAACAGAATAAACTAAATAAAAAGAATACAAATAAAAATGTTCCACTTAAATTACAAAACAAAGATTGCGAAAACACTACTGAATCCTTTTTTTCATGCGTTCAAGTTTTTTCTTCTGTCAAATAAATATAGCAGACCTACTAACTAACTAAATCAATCGCTCCATGGAAAGTAAGCAAGGTAAAGTATGAGGTTACGTCAAAACCATTCATTGATCCATTCAAGCGTGAAGTGACAAACAGCTTTGGATGTTTATATCTTCTAAAAGGGTGTTGTTTTGGAGCACACTACCTTATAAATATTCTTAAAACTAACATACGACCCTAGTTTGATTCCTATGCCGATCCTTCCCCTCTTTCTGTTTCCCATGCTTTCCTGTCAACATTCTCTACTGTCCTATCTATTAAAGGTGAAAACCCCTAATAAAATAATAACAAAACAAACTTGCTTATACAAACATCTAAAAAAAAAAAATATTTAATTTTACATGACAATTTTTTTTATTTAACTTTTAATATATAAAAGCTATTATTCATTGACTGCACAATAGGGTCAATGAACACAAGAATGTTCTCTGATGCTGCAGTTCTGTTTTGAGCCAGCAGATGTCTGTCGATTTGCTTCTTCACAATCGAGGCTAAAGCAAACCCAACGCAAGCATGTTTATGTTCCTGGAATATACAACTTTAATGCAGCATGCACACTTAATGTCTTTTTTTATTTTATCCACCATTTTTAGCCATGGCAGGATCTTCAGTTCAGTCAGTGTCTGCATCTGACCTGCTCAAACAGCAGAAAGAGCAGCACCAGCAGCGAATGATGGCCCGAAAGAAGAGGGCGGAGGAGATCCAGAAGAGGTGAGATGAGTTTCCTATAGTGAATCTTGATTATTCAATACATTACGTCTCAAAACTAGTTTCTCAGCCTGCCTTTATTATCAATATACTATAAATATAAGTCTTTCTCTACCCAGGGTGCTTCAGAGTGGCGGAGCTCCTGTTGCTTCCTCTCAGCCCAATGTAAACAGGAGTCCACTGCTGTCCCCGAAAGCAGCCTCAGAGGGTCCTAAAGGCTCATCTGGCTCCAGTCTCTCAGGGCCTGCTGTGCCTACATTGGGCCGTGGCTTTTCAGAAGGAGAGGACATCGTCTTTGATATGTCTCCACCTTCATCAAAGAGCCTCTCGGCTACAAAGGTACAGGCTCGGGAAAGTGCTGCACCATTTTTATGCAAATTTTCTATATGTAACATGGATTTCCTGTCTTTTAATATGTTGGTGTGTGTGTATGTATATAATATATACTGACAGAAGTGAATAATATTCTTCCAGTGAAGAAGGAAAAACTACAGTGGTCACTGAAATAGATTGAAACTGGAAGAAAAGTATTGATTAATAAAAACATTGAGCAAATAATCTAAGGAAAATCAGATGTTGCTTTTAAACTGGGATTCATCATAAGCATTAAAAAGGCAAACGAATGAAACTGGCCTGGACAAGATAGATAGATAGACAGAATGATAGGCAGGCAGACAGATGGATGGATGAATGGATAGAGCCATTTTCTCTATGATTTACAGAGGATAACAAATATTTGTTTAATAATTTGTTACATACCAAAATATTCTGTTTTATTAATGAAAGATCACAGTAGAATGAAGGTGACACATTATTTCACACATAATTTAACATTTTTCACAAAAAAATAGATCTTTTAGAACACATTTTACTTAAATCTTTTATGCTTTTTAAGTATATAACATATTTTTTTACATTTTTAATTTAGATTGTCTCAATAAAAAAAAAAGATCTGCGTATTCTGAGTTCTTTGTTTTGTAAATTGCCTATGTCCTGTTTTCAGCATCATTTGTTACAAACTGTATTCATTTATTTTTTGTAGTTGGCAGCCTTGAGGAAACTCCAAGCTAAAGGCTCAGTCATCGTTAAAGAAGACCCGAATGCTGTTAAACGCAAACGAGCAAACAGTGATGACATCACAGGTCGAGTCGAGCGTAACATCGTCCAACCCAAAGGTAAAAACATCCTTAAATTTACCCTTCTGTTGTACATAAAAGAAGATATTTTAAAGAATGTTGAAAACTGGTAACCACTGACATCCATAAGAGGAAATTATTATAATATAATATATAATATAATAATATGATATGATTATTATAGACGTCTGTGTGTTTGTCTTCTGTTAAAAGCAAATGAAGATATGTTAAAGAATGTTGAAAACTGGTAACCATTGACATCCATTAGAGGAAAAACATATTATGGAAGTCTGTGTCTTTTGTTAAAAGTGAATGAAGATATTTCATAGAATGTTGAAACCTGGTAACCATTGACATCCATAGGAGGAAAAATATTTTATGGAAGTCTGTGTGTTTGTCTTCTGTTAATAGCAAATGAAGATATTTCAAAGAATGT
>CAIGQQ010002477.1:7630026-7645842 GCA_903798035.1 Danio albolineatus
TTATTATTATTATTATTATTATTATTATTATCATTATTATTATTATTATTATTATTAAAAGGTTTTTAAGGTTGGAAAAGTAAGTAGTGCAGCGTGAGTAATGGTACATTCACAAGTCAACATTGATTACCTTGTTGAGTCCTTGTAAGATGGAGTTTAAGAAAAGTGTTATATAGAGAATGAGTGTTTCTACAGGTGGTTTGTCAAGCCCACTCACCCGTGTCAGGCACTCTCAGAAATGCACCATGTTTTCTAGAGATATCTAGTGATTATGAGAAAGTGTCTGGTGCATAGAGAGATGGAAGTGTATTTTCTACAGGTGGTTTGTCAAAGCCACTCACCTCTGTGCATTCTCAAATATAGACTGAAGTATAAATGCTAAATGACGATGGCATGTAATTTATTAATTAAATGCAAGGGATTATTATTATTATTTTTTTTTTATTATTATTATTATTGTTTTTATCATAATTTGAACTGTACATACCCACTGTACATATACATTTGTAATTGTTTATCTATCTGCACACTTATTATTAATATCAACCTGTACGTATAATCATTTATTGTAAATCTGGGCTCATAACTAAAGCAACCTGTAAATAATGTTCATAGTACATCCATCTGTAAATATCGACAAAGTTTTTCTATAACTGCACTTTATAATTTCTACCTGTATTCTGCACTTGCTGCTATTGCACTTCTGGTTAGACCTAAACTGCATTTTGTTGCTTTGTACTTGTACATTTGTAATGACAAAGTTGAATCTAATCTAACTATTATTATTATTATTATTATTATTATTAAAAGGTTTTTAAGGTTGGAAAAGTAAATAGTGCAGTGTGAGTAATGGTACATTTACAAGTCAACAATGTTTACCTTGTTGAGTCCTTGTAAGATGGAGTTTAAGAAAAGTGTTATATAGAGAATGAGTGTTTCTACAGGTGGTTTATCAAGCCCACTCACCCGTGAAATGCAGAACTCTCAGAAATGCACCATGTTTTCTAGAGATATCTAGTGATTGTGAGAAAGTGTCTGATGCATAGAGAGATGGAAGTGTATTTTCTACAGGTGGTTTGTCAAAGCCACTCACCTCTATGTGCATTCTCAAATATAGACCGAAGTATAAATGTTAAATGACGATGGCATGTAATTTATTAGGGTCACTTGGAATTCCAAAGTCTCTGTGTGTCTCATTCAGGTCCTTGCCAAAACTGGAGCGATTTCCAATGCGTCATTAGCAGCTAATCATTATTTATTCACATTGAGTCTTAATGACGAAGCAGTCCTGAATGTAATATGTGACACAGTCTCTCAGTAAATGTTGTTCAAGAGGAGCAGAAAGCAAACGAAGCTCTCTGCGATGCTAATTAGACTTAAATTAGGTTTTGGAGTGTAAATCAAGAGCTGTTTGTGCGCTTTGGTTCATGAGCTGCTCTCGCCCGCAGTGTAAATACACCCACTTTAAACCGGCGGACCGCTGCGTGGAGGAGAAACACGACTATCACTGGCACGACGCTGTCAAACGCTTCTTCAAATGCCCCTGCGGGCAGAGAAAGATCTGCCTGGCGCGGATGCCACACAGAGCCTGCAGGTGAGAAGCAGAACTGCATTCATTATTCACTGCTTTATATTCAGGGCTCGAATAAAGTGCTTGGAGATATTTTTTGTAATGCGAGTATTGGAAGATCCTTGAAAACAGATACTTAAACAGCAGTGCTTGGAGAGGGAGAAAAAAAAATATATATATATAAATATAAAAGACACATACAAGCTTTGTCTTCTAGTACTCTTACACTGTAAAAAAATATCCATAAATTAGCAATTTTCCATATTTTATAAAAAAAATTCACATTTATTTATGCTTTTGAATTGCATTATTGGATCTTAATCCTCCTTCCAACAACATCTAGTCGTCAAATGTTCAAAAAAGTGACTTTTATAGCTATTTTTAATAGTATAAAGTGATATATTGTCAGGGTCGGTTTTGTTAGTTGCGCTACAAAAATCTTGTAATAAACTGCCAGTACATTCTATGTGATTTTACAGACTTATTTCTCTATTTATTATGTCTTATACGTTATATTATTACTGAAATGTCAAAAGTCACTGTCGAGTTGAGTTTTCAACATCAAAAGTCGACAGAGCAGAGATCAAGGTTCCCTCAAGATGTGGAAACTGTTAATTAACGGATATTATTTACAGTGCAGTTTCTTCTTCGTATTATTTGAAGAGTTATGAGATCTATAAAAAGTGCTTTAATGTCTTTTTAGGAACCCTCTACGGGTGTAGAAAGAGAAATATTAATACTACCTTGATGCAATGCTGACATTTTAATACTTGACTGTCTGTATAGAAGCTATTGTTGTTGTTGTAATAATGTACAATTGACTTTTTCTGTTTTAGCCATTGCGGTCTGTTTAAATGGGAAAGAGATGGCATGTTAAAGGTATGGTTTTATGTGTTTTTGTCACTATATTATTGTTTATTTATTTATTTAATATTATTATTATTATTATTTGTCCTTTAACTCTGAATCTTATTATTTAACTCCTCATTCTTATCGATTCTGATTGCTTTAGACAATTTTTTTTATGCTTCCCATCCAGCACCAGAATTCGATTTTGCTTGTGAATATTATTCTAAAGTATTAGTTGCATTTAATAACTATATGTAGGGACTAAGCCGACAAGAAAATGAATAAATGTATTTATTTGTTTAATAAAATTGTACTTGTTAATTAAGGAATTTTATTTGTCAAATATAATTAGTGTATTCAACTGAATCTTAATCAATTTTATATGTTTTCATGTTGACTGTTTAATTAGTTTTTCAGTCATTTATTATACTGTTTATTTGTATTTAAGTGTGTATTTACTTTAGTGTTTTATTGTTTTTTATTTAATATTTAATTATTTATAAAGAATTTATATATTTTTATGTAATTTTTATATTTTTATTTAATGCAATTTTAATCTGAATATTACATTTTGTCATGTTTTTTGTCATCAATTATATTTTATTACCCTAAATTCACTTAGCATTTTTAATTAACATTCCATAATCCTATTTATTTCATATTTTTATTCATTTATTTATTAAATATTTATATATTTTTATACTTTAATATAATTTATTTATTTTATTTGTATTTTGTGCATTTTGTTTTGTCCGAATATTTAATTTTATAGTTTTTTTGTCATCAATTATATTTTATTACCCTAAATTTAGTTAGCATTTTTAATTAACATTCCACAATGCTATTTATTCCATATTTTAAATTTATTTATTTATTAATTATTTATATATTTGTATATTTTAATGTAATTTATATATTTTATTTATATGTTATGCTTTTTTTCTGAATATTTCATTTTATTGTGTTTTATTTTGTCATCTATTGTTTTATTACCCTAAATTTGGTTATCATTTTTAATTATCATTCCATAACCCTATTTATTTAATATTTAATATTTATTTATCTATAAATAATTTATATATTTGTATAGTTTAAAATAATTAATATATTTTATTTATATTTGATGCTTTTTTTCTGAATATTTCATTTTATTTTGTCATCAATTGTATTTTATTACCTTAAATTTAGTTATCGTTTTTAATTAACATTCCATAACTCTATTTATTTATGTTTATTTATTTTATATGTATATATGTCGCTTTGCTCCAATTTTAACCTGCATCTCATTTCCACAGGAGAAAAAAGGACCCAAAATTGGAGGGGAGCTTCTGATGCCACGTGGAGAAGAACAGCCCAAATTCCTCAACAGTTTAAAGTAAAGTCAGAACCCAAACTCCATCCGGGACGAGTCCAAATGCAAAAGAGCTTTCCATCATGCTCCTTAGTTGTATTATTTTAGCCTCTGTGTTTGTCCGTTGCCTTTTTGTATGTTCTTTTAAGATAAGCTGTTATAAATGTAAATATTATGTATCTTCATAATTTTAATTGTGAACTTTTATACCAATGTGGTTCCCCTGAATTAAACTGAACCTGCTTGAACTTCATTGATTTGACTGGAGGCTGTGACACACATGCTCGATCTTGTTTGTTAGTTACGTTTTAAAGCTTTATGATTGGTTCTTGAAGCAGTAGGAGTGTCAGAAGTCGTTGTCCTGTCAGTAAAGTGTGTGTGTCTGTGTGTTCGATTTGTGAAAAGGCACAGAAGGTCGATAAATCTCTTTCCACTTGTTTCTTTCTTCCCTCATTTTCCCATCTGTCGAAGCTCTCAGCGCAGGAATGTCAGACCGTTGCCAGCAAATACTGCCTTGGATTTATTATCCCGTCTGGGGGCGCACAATCCTGAGCTCTCTTTATTATACATACGGCATATTTATGAATTTACAAGATGTCACAATAGAAGTGAAAGTCTTTATTTACTTGGTATTTTTATTGCCCCTTTTTTTAATCACTCTGGGTCTGTATTGATGTGTGCAACTAAAGCTTGTTTTTTCCACATTAGCGGGGAACTAACATAAAATTTAAGACCCTGAGTTATTTAAAGAGACGGCTGCTGAAAGGAATCACTAACAAAGGAAATTGCTCTTGGAATAAAGCTTAAAATCACAAACTAATTAGAAATGTTTCGATTTATATGCAGTAAATTAAAATGTGAAGTGATTTGGACAGACAATGACACGCGAACACTTTATTATGCATATGTTTGGTCTATAAGTGCTTGATGTTTCTATTATGTCTTGAAATGATCCATCCAATGATGAGTTGTCCTCTGTTAGGTTGTTTAGAAGTACTGGCGGTGATGAGGGTATTGCGGGTATTGACCGTCGTAGTTGAACTCTCTCCACTGTTCGTTCCTCTCTCTGGTTCTCTCGTACTGTTCTGTTGGTATATTTAAAGCAGAAAACGCACACAGATGGTTGTTAGAACTGAATACTTTGTATTTAGAGAGGTTTAAACACATTTAAAGAGCGTTCTTAAACATTAAAGACGACCTGTTATGCAAAAATCACATTTATAAGGGGTTTAAACAGAGTTGTGTGGAAATATTGTGTGAATATAAGCAGACGCTAATAGTTAAACTGATCATATATAATCATACTTGATAAAAGCAGGCTGCAGAAACACTTTGATCGACGTTCTTCCTTTGTATGTCATCGGAGGGGGAAAAGCCCCGTCCTTTAGTGAATATCTCGCTCTTATTAGCATAAACAGCCCTAAGTGAGAAGAAGCCGTCCACCATTTGTGTTTTAGCACTGGAGATCATTTCGAAAAGAGGGCTGAGAGCACAATCTCATTTGAATTGAAAGCCACAGTCGCCAAAACGGCACAATTTGGATCAAAGGAGCAGTATTAGAGAGTTATGAAAATTATTTGTGTGATATTTTGAGCTGAAACTTCACATACACACTTTAGGGACATCAGAGACTTACATCAGGGATAATAAGTCCCATTTAAGTCAATATACACCGTCTAGAAATGACTTGCATGGTTTTATCATTCAAAATATTGATACATTCTACATTTTATGTATAGCCTAATGTTCGATAGTGAAAAACTCTAATTTTTCTGTCTGTAAGGAAACAGATTTTTTTAGATAAACGCATAAAAACATGCTTGCCATGCTCAAATCTGGTAGTATTATTTCAATTTAATTTCCAAACAGCACTGTAAACAATAATACCCCATATCTACTCAATAAAATTGAGGCAACAGATTACAAGCAATATTATTAATAAAATTTAACAAATATGGATTGAGTAACAACTAATTAAATTAGCTCATTAAAAATGAGTCATTAAAAATGAGTAACCACAAACAGTACTTAAAGAAATTAGCTAATTTTACTGGCTTGTGCCCCAGGCTAATTTAAAAATGCTAATTTTAATCACGTTGGATTTAATCAATATTTTCTCTTTTTGAAATTATTCAAAAATAACAGCTAAATTCTTATAATAAAATTGATTAGATTTTATTGCAGACATTAAGTTATTTCAAAGCAAAAAAAAATGCCCTAAAATCAGGAAATAAATTTTATTAAATAAAGTGTACATGTTAATATTAATGCAATCTACAAGGCCACAGAATGACTTTTTACAGTGAGTCTAAATTAATAGTGGATTTTTGGAGAAAACTACGTTTCCCATGATTCCACAAACACACACAAAAATCAACCAGTCAGAGTCAAGGGGAGCAAAGCCTTCCATAAACAATCTTTAGCTCCTCCCACTTCTGATTTAGTCTCCATGTGCTGTCAAAATATAGATATGGAACAAAAAAATACTTAATTAAAATTAAATTAAGAAAGTGATGGAAAATTCTCTGGATTTTTTTAGGAATTGGTTTGAGTGAAAACCAAAATTTTCACATTTCAAATTAAGATATTATTTACAGCATTTTATTTCCCACCAAGTATAGAGTTCTTAACTTTTCTGAAACTAAAACACGATCTAAAAATGAATATGTTTAAAAAATATGACTTTTTTTATATTACTTAATGCAAAAAAAAATGTCTAAACAACATTATTATTAAAATAAATGACAAATATTTTTTAATTTAAACTTTTGAAGAATTTTAATTATATTATAAAACATAATATTTAACTAGATATTTTTCAAGATACTTCTACACAGCTTAAATTGAAATTTAAAGGCTTAACTAGGTTAACTATAGGCAGGTTAGAGTAATTAGGCAAGTTATTGTATAACGATGGTTTGTTCTGTATAGAGTATTGAAATAAAAATTTGCCTAAAGGGCCTAATAATTTTTACCTTAAAATGGTTCTTTAAAAAATTTAAAACTGCTTTTATTCTAGCCGAAATAAGACAAATGAGACTTTCTCCAGAAGAAAACACATCAGACTTACTGTCAAAATTTCCTTGCTCTGTATAATACACAAAATTTACTCAAATACATAACTTGAAAACTCCAGAGAAACTAAGAATTTTCAATTGGTCTTAAATTTTATTTTCCTATAGCTACATTTAATTTAGTTTGATCTTAGTAAATTGTTGTGTTCCTACACATGTGTTTTCACATATTTCTTTGCATTAAATCAAAGTTTGTTATGTAATTCCTCATACCCGTTGCTTTGGGTCAGTATTTATAGCTCTTCAACAGACTTTTTTCTTTAAAATCCCTATGGAGAAGAGGAATGGGGGAAAACGAACACTGCAGGAAAAACAACGGACCACACTAACGCACTCTATTCATATAAATTCAAGCCACTCTACAAAATTAACAGTTGACTTCTAAATCAGTGAAGGAATGCGATGCCACTTATCTAGTGTACCAGATTATAATCCCTATTGATGGCTGCTGTCTTCAGTCTCTTATTAATCCAGCAGTCCTGTCTGCAATCTTGATCCCACGAGAGGGTTCGAACAGCATGTTTCTCTTTTCTGGAAGCCAAGATCATCAAGCATAGAGATCAGTCTCACCGTCACGCTCCTCCTCTAAATAGTTCTCGTGTTCGTTGCTTTGTTCCTCTAAGTGCTCCCTCCGTCGCTCATTTGCAGCCATCTTCACCCTCTGCTCCGCTGAAATGAGTGGGAAAACACTGATTTCAACCTCAAAGTTTGCATTTATTTGATACAAATACAGTCAAAATGGTTACGGTCAAACATTGTTTAAATTTAAATTAAGATGTGTTTAGTTTGATGAGATCCAAGACCTCTGGAGATGAAGCCAACCATCAAAGATTTAAAGGACGACATATACACTTAATGCACTTCACTTCACTGTACGCATAGACTTCACATATACTATATAACTGCAGGTTAACTATGTTTATTTTTAATAATTTGAACTGTTAAAAGCTATTAGTTACTAGTTAATTTGTTTAAGTTATGATTAACTAATAACGTTATGGTAACTAATAACCTTAAAGGTGTAAGTTTGACACCCAGTGGTTGAACTAGGTATTGCACTCCTGGATCAAAACAAACGCAAGCGCAGGTTGCCAGATTGAGGACAGTAGCGAGTGATTTAAACTGTGTTCTAAATAAAAGCAATGGCATCCGATAGAAGGAATATTAGAAGGAGTTTTTGTCCTAACCAACACCTCGAGCTGATACACAGCAAAAATTACAGTGTTAAATATACAGTGTGATTTTTTTTGGTGTTCTTTAGTGTTAAAAACGGAGTACATTTTAATCCACGAGTGTGAAAGAGCGTATATTTAAGAGGTTTTTTTTTTTCAGTGTGTAACTTTTAACTCAATATGCAGTGTATTTCCCACTAGCGATGGGAAGTTCAGTTTTTTTTTTACTCGAACCGGTTCTTTCGGACAAACAGTGATCAAACCAGTGTGTTTTACTTAAACTTAAAACATGTCTTGTTGCATTTTAAATGCAAAGAGTTGAATCTATTGAAATTATTTCTGAAAAGATTAATGAACATTTAATAAATGAAAAAATATTTTCAACATATTTAATCACTGTTATCTGTCAAACCAATTGATAATATGGGAAAAAAGGTAACATGTTAACACTTTGAAGGGTAACACACACTCCAGTTCCATGTAAAAATAAACTCTTACTGTGTTCAAATGAACTCTGTGAGTAATGTACAAATTTCACACTTTAGAAAGTGTTATTTTAACTCCAAAATGGAGGGAGTCATATGTACACCCCAGAAGTGTTAAGTTAAACTCAAACTGAGTTAAATGTACACTGATGTTTTTGCTGAGTATATTAGAAACGGCTTCTATTTCTCACAGCTGACAATGATCACCTCAGGTACACCTCATGAGCTTCGCTTTGTTTAATGCTAACAATGTGAGTTTGATTGCCATTTTACATCATTTTTATTGCCATACACTGAAAGCAGCAGCAGATAGTTCACCTCAGATCTTGAAAATAAAATTAAACTAAACGTTAAACACATGTTATTCAGCATGTACATTTAATAATGTTAATATGTATTAAATAGATTATAAACCTTACCATTTCGTGAGTGAGTGCATAATCTGCGTACATTTTTTTCTTAGTTGAATCAAATGAACTTTTCTAGTCATATCGATTTACATCTATCGATCTGACAACAAATATTATGTTTTTAAGTTTAACGTTATTATTAACTTTGTATAACTTAAGTTAAAATTAGTTGAAATGTGATTAACTTATTAAAATAAGTTAAAGCAACATAAAATTATTTGTCATTGACTTTTTGTCATCACACTTTTTAGGGTACGCCAGACAAAAGTCTTGTCGTCAATTCTAGTTGAAAGAGCAACAAATAATAACTTGACTTCTAGTTGATCATTTGGAAAAGTGGCAGAAGGTAAATTTTTCCAGTGAATCATCTGTTGAGCTGCATCCCAACCATCACAAATACTGCACAAGACCTATTGGAACCCGCATTAGCCCAAGATTCTCACAGAAATCAGTCAAGTTTGGTGAAGGAAAAATCATGGTTTGGGGTTACATTCAGTATGGGGTGTGCGAGAGATCTGCAGAGTGGATGGCAACATCAACAGCCTGAGGTATCAAGACATTTGTGCTGCCCATTACATCACAAACCACAGAAGAGGGCAAATCCTTCAGCAGGATAGCGCTCCTTCTCATACTTCAGCCTTCACATCAAAGTTCCTGAAAGTGAAGAAGTTCAAGGTGCTCCAGGATTGGCCAGCCCAGTCACCAGAAATGAACATTATTGAGCATATCTGGGGTAAGATGAAGGAGGAGGCATTGAAGATGATTCCAAAGAATCTTGATGAACTCTGGGTGTCCTGCAAGAACGCTTTCTTTGCCATTCCAAATGACTTTATTAAGTTATTTGAGTTACTGATGAGATGTATGGATGCAGTCCTCCAAGCTTAATTCTTTTTCCACAGCACCATGACTTTATATTAAGTTGATATATGTTAAGTAACAAGACTTTTGTCTAAGTAAAGTCAGATCGTTACTGTCCTAATTAAACAATTGAAAATCAAAGCATGATTATATTTTATTTTGGTAAAATAAGCGTAATCTAGAGGCCTTTGCCTTTCATATAAGCCCCTTTTGATACCAAATGATCAACTAGAAGTCAAGTTATTATTTGATATTCCTAAAACTTGAATAAGCGACAAGACATTTGTCAAGTAGTGTATTTTCATTGCCGTTCTCCATATTTTCTGTCACTCTCCTCTTTACAGACGGCTTCCAGAGCTTCTGTGTGTGCAGAGTAAACAGGTTTAAGCGTAACACTCGCTCCCATAAACCCTCTGACTGCAGATATGAGCAAAATTGGCTGCCAAAAATAATGTAGGTTTCTGGCTTTTCCTCTGTAGTGAGGGAGGGTGCTTTAGCTGCACATTCCACTCCTGAGCTCCAACTGCTTTAACTCCTCCAACCTGCAGACTGCTACTGTACAATCACACACACATACACATGCGCACACTCATTCACATATAGTACACATGCATATACACAAACACAAACTCTCACATGCAGACAGTATGTGGACACTCTCGCACACAAATACATACGCGCAAGCCAGCACACACTGACAAACTCTTTTACACACTTTCTCTCTTGCACACACACATGCACACAGTCACGTGCATGTGCACACACATGCATACTCATTCACACAAACACATGTGCACAATCACATACATGCATACTCGCATGACAACACATGCTCACACACATGCACACTCACTGACACACACATACATACTCCCATGTCAGCATACTCTCTTACACTTATATACATTCATACATTCATTATACACATCATGCATATGTGCACGCACACTCACACATATGCAAACTCATTCACCCTCACAAACACGTGCACACTCATACACACACATATATATTTTCTTCAAACTTTTCCATGCCATTGCCGCTGTAGTTGTAGGCTGGTGAAGGATGGACTTATGGTGTGTGTGTGAGTGAGAGAGAGAGAGCACTACTCCACATAGTCCTGCTGGTCCTTCTAGCCCAGTGGTTCTGACTTAATCCTCCCACTGAGGTATTATTCAATAATATTTCCCCTGCATATTTGGTTTGGTGATTAAATAAATGTAGTTATTTAATATTATTTGACTTTCTAAGTTTCTAAGTTAAGTGTGTGTGGTTAAAAAAACTAGCTGTTATAAATGTGTGTTACATTTTAGGTTAGTATTCATGATGTTGTTCTGTGTATTTGGCATTATAGGGAGAGTGTTCTTTGGTTAACTAGTCTGCATATTTAACGAAGTAGGCCTGTGTAATGAGTTGATGGGATTTTTGTTTCAGCCACAAAAAAAAAAAAATGGAGGAAATTTGATTTTGTGAAACTCTGAACATATGCATGGCTTTTTAAATATACTAATATACATTTTTTTTAACAAAATATGATGTTATTTTAAGACTTTTCTTCATCAGTTCACATCTAACATCTTTTTTTTTCCCACCATGAGATTAAAAACATGAAAAAGTGACAATTTTAGGTAGCACTTTACAATAAGGTTGTATTAGTTAATGTTAGTTAATACATCTACTAACATGAACAAACAATGAACAATACGTTTACTACCATATTTGTTCATGTTAGTTAAAATTAGTTAATGAAAATACAGTCGTTCGTTGTAAGTTCGTTAACTCACTGTGCATTAACTAATGTTGACAAGCATGTTAATAATGCATTAGTAAATGTTGAATTATGATTGATAAATGCAGTACAAGTATTGTTTATACATAGTTCATGTTAGTAAATGCATTAACTAATGAAGCTTATTGTATAGTGTGGCGCAATTTTAAAACTATAAACAAAAACACAAGTTCACATCTCACTTTATGTTTGTTTTTGGAAATGTTACATTCAATTCTGCCATTGGATAAAAACATTAAAGGGGTGGTCCACAGTGTATTTTTAAGCCTTGGTTGTGTTTATAAAATGCTAAGCAACGTGTGCTCATGCTTCATTTGGAAAAAAAATCATGTTATTTTTTTTTATTTATATTTAATTATATACAGCTACTCAGCTAACATGAAAACGACTGTCATATTTTCTAGTTCCTCCGAAAGCCTGCCCTCAAGAGGCTCTGATTGGTCAGCTAACATAAGGGCAGCGTCACGCCTCTACTAGCACACACTTTGCCTCTGCTGTGTAAATACTGTCAGTCAGTAACTGTAAGTGACCTCTCAAATGCTAGGAGTATCTTTTTTTTAATTCTCTGGAACATAATTAAATTAAACCGTAAGCGCTTCTCTCTTTGTGTCGTGTCCTTTGGAAGCCCAAATACAGAAACAGAACAAGCTCTATGGAAATAGCAGCATTTGGACACATTTTATGACAATACAAATTAAATATTGAGAGGTAAACAGTAATGTATTGTCCGTTATTAATCCCATCCCCTAACCTCTTATTCATTACCTCAACAAAACAACAATAAATAAATAAATACCAAATTAAGAAAATTAAATACATAAAAACATGACATCGGAATAACTGGATACAGATGAGAAAAACAATGATAACTACAATAATAATAATGAATAAAAAAAATAATTAAATTAAATGGTAAATTTTACATGTTGCCTGTCACGATCACCAGCGATCTCTCCTCTATCAGAGATCGCTGGTTCACACATACTTCCGTGAACTACAGCTCAGCCATGTTTAGCACTACAACTCCAGTCATGCAGCACACACACACACACACTCCTGCTTCATATCACAACTGATTGCATACACACCACCAGAGGACTGCATGACTGATTACACTCACTACAAAGGCAGCACACACACACGCTCAATCCCTGCAGCAGTATTGTCATCTGTTAGTGACTAAACAACGCGTTTCTTTTGTTCCAGTTTCTCCGTGTTTTTGACTATAGCCTTGCCTTGTGATTATCCTTGCCTGCCGCCTGCCTTGTGATCTCATGCCCGCTTTGACAACGATTTTTGATTTTGCCCTGTGCGATTGCTATACTGTTTTTTATTTAAAAATTCTGCGATTGGTTCCTCGCCTCCGTTGTCTTCATCACACCACCCTTTGACGTAACATTGCCAGCACCAGGTGTAATAGGCAGGCCTTTGGTGTAATCAAGAAAGGAATCCCAAGCCTTATAAAAGGAATCTAGTGAGCATCTCAGCTTTTCAAGTCTGATACAGTAAAAAATGTCCTGTATCCACTTGTCATGGTTAGGGGGGAAGTGTGTTTCAACTTTAAAAGTATGGCCGGATGTTTTTTTTTTTTTTTGTAGTCCCCAAACATCATTCACTGTAGGCTTTGCTAAGCTAACTCTGTAAAAGCTAAATGTCTTCCTTTGCATTGAACTTTGAGCATCTTACATTCAGAGATGCTGTTTATGTTCACACAGCTACATTACACATCAACTACAGTTTAAAATATGATATCGTAGTGGACCACCCCTTTAAAAGAAAAATACAGCATTATAAAAGAACTTGATATAACAGTGATGAATCTATACATAAGTAAAAAATAAGTACTGTATAATCAGAATAATGTCTACTGTTATTTTTATTATCATTATGAAACACTTCTGGTTATTTTTATCCATGGTGTTTATAATCGCCCTCATATTTTCCTATCTAGTGAACAGATGTGCCATAAATAAGACCACAAGCAATTCCTTCTTTCCTCTAATATCCGACAGACCGAAATGAACTCAAATTAGCTCAACTCTTCGCATCTGGCCCCTGTTGTGGTGCGCATTAGCATCATTTAAATGTAAATACAATTTAGTAGGGGATTACCGCACGTTTACTTTAAGCTCTTTAATTCTTAAACGGCATATTAGCAGTAGTACGCTCTTTGATTCGAGATTATAAGAAGAGAAAAGCAGAAGTGAGATGTGGAAAACAGGCCAGGTTTACCGCACTCACCATAGTATTCCTCATAAGTTTTAGGAGATCGTCGAGCGCGCCGTTTGAAGAAGTTTGAGGCGTCAGATGCTGGCACGAAAACTTGCCTAGATGGTCCTGCAAAAACAATAGAGTAAGAGGAAAATGTGTGCGTGCGCGTGTGTGTGTGTGTTGGACTTACCTTGAGCTTTACTGTCTTTTCCATCTTTAACAGCTGCACTTTCAACCCCAGTCAGCACTAAAGAAAAAGGAGTTTATATGAATAATAACAGTTGGTTCTCTTTAGCTAATAGTGCGTTTGGAGGATGTTTATGAGATCTTTAATACATATATTATGTATTTTATTTATATTCAACACATTTTTAAACAGTTTTTCTTGTTATTCTGAGGTTGCATCTCACAACAGGATATTTTGAATAAGCAATTATTAGTTCTTTTCTTGTTGTTTTTGTTGCAATTAAATATCCAAGATTTTTAATACATTTTAATATCACTTCCACAAGATGAAGATTAAAAATAAAGTAAAAATAAAAATGTATTCTGCTTTTTTTCCTTACAGTTTTGAATTTATAATGCTGAAATTGCTATATTTATTAGCGTTTTTATTACATATTTATTGTTATTTACAGCCATAGGATGAAAATATACATCTTTACCTCACTGTTGACTATTTTTTCCTTGAAATTCTTATGTTATGGCCCCTTTATTTTGAGTATAAAATGTAAAAGTGTGTGATTACGATTGAAGCACGTCAAGAAATGAAAGCAATTGTAACCAAAACAAAAAACAAAAAATATATTATGAAGCATGCTTTAAAATCAATTCAGAGCGTTTATTAGACATGCTGCTGTGATGGCAACTTCAAAATAATCCCTTGATAAAATAATTATAAAAAATAATAAATAATAATAATAAAATACTGTTATCATAGCATCATATCATAGCATATCATAGCATAGCATATGGATATGATTCAATTATTAAGTACAATGGTATTAATCAAAGTACCAAGGCAAAGTACACCCAAATCCTTGTAAATAAAACTATGGTTAAAGTAGATATGTCAGGTTTATTTATTATTATTATTATTATTATTATTATTATTATTATTTAAATATGTGCATCATAAAACATCTTTATATGACCTATTTCATTTGCTGTTATATATATATATAGATACATTTTTACCTCACTATTGACTATTTTTTCCTTGAAATTGTTATGTTATGGCCACTTTATTTTAAGTTTAAAATGTAAAAGTGTGTGATTACGATTGAAGCACATCAAGAACTGAAAGCAATTGTTACCAAAATAACCAAAATATATGCTTTAAAATCAATTCAGAACGTTTATTAGACATGCTGCTGTGGTGGCAACTTCAAAATAATACCTTAATAAAATAGAATTCATTATGAAAAATAAAATACCA
Source organism: Danio albolineatus (assembly GCA_903798035.1). Classification (NCBI taxonomy): domain Eukaryota; kingdom Metazoa; phylum Chordata; class Actinopteri; order Cypriniformes; family Danionidae; genus Danio; species Danio albolineatus. The sequence goes on from CAIGQQ010002477.1 coordinate 7,645,234, forward strand.
TAGAAAAATAAATATCATAGCATATGGATATGATTAAATTATTAAGTACAATGGTATTAACCAAAGTACCAAGGTAAAGTACCCCTAAATCCTGGTAAATAAAACTATAGTTAAAGTAGATATTTGAGGTTTATTTTATTATTATTATTATTATTATTATTATTATTTATTTATTTATTTATTTATTTATTTATTTATTTATTTATTTATTTATTTATGTATTTAATTTTTTTTAATATGTGCATCATAAAACATCTTTAATAACATAAAAAATAAAATACCATAGAAAAATAAATGTCATAACATATGGATATGATTCAATTATTAAGTACAATGGTATTAACTAAAGTACCTAGGCAAAGTACACCCAAATCCTGGTAAATAAAAGTAGATTTTTCAGGCAAAATTATTATTATTGTTATTATTATTATTATTATTATTATTATTTAAATATGTGCATCATAAAATATGTGCATCATAAAACATCTTTAAATGACCTATTTTGTTTGCTGTTGTATATATATCAGAATCAGAATCAGAAAGAGCTTTATTGCCAGGTATGTTCACACATATGAGGAATTTGTTTTCGTGACAGAGCTGCATATATAT
>CAIGQQ010002477.1:7645942-7665912 GCA_903798035.1 Danio albolineatus
TATATATGTGTGTGTGTGTGTGTAGATATTTTCTGTGTGTGTGTTTGTGTGTATATAAATATGTAGATAGATGTATATTTTTATCTAGAATTGTTTCATAATTAATAGTGAAACTTTTAATCTCAAAATAAGTGAATGTGTTGTTACTCACCGATCAGGATGAGCACTGTGGGCAGCAGCGAGAGCAGGACAGTGTGAGTCCAGGCCATAATTAAGAAGATCTGTGTGTCTTGAGCAGGTACCAGAAGCACAGTCTGAGTCTGAGTCTGAGACCTGAGCGAGCATGTGTTTGATAGAAAGAGAGAGAGAAGAGGGGCGAGAGAAGGAAAGGAGGGGCAACTTGTAAATTCAGTCAGATGAGAGAAAGAGAGAGAGAGAGAGAGATCTGGACTTGACTGATCAGACTAGACTGACCCTCTGCTGCTGTCCACACTTTAGCTTCTGGCAGGTTTACAGCTGAGCTTCAGGTTTACATTCCTTTGAAATCAGTGAAGCCGCAGGTGATCAGGATTAAACCGGTTAACTAAAGTAATATCCACACTCTCAGCTGTCATCAGAAATGATATTGCCTGCATTCCACTGAGATAAAGCTGTCAGTCACTTGTTTGTTCATTCTATCGTTCTCTTTCCTTTCTTGGTTGATTCATTCTTTCAGTCATTAATGCTCTGTGTTCTTGTTTTCTGTCTCTTTGTCATTCTGTTTTCTTTATTCGTTTTCGTTGTATCTATTTTTTTGTTTTTGTGCATATATTTGTTCAGTGTATTGTTTAAATCCGTTCATCCATCCATCCATAAATCCATCTGACTGTCGTTCCATCCATCCATCCATTCATCAATTGTTCTTTTGTCCCACCCATCCATCCGTCTGTCGTTCCATCCATCCATCTATAGTTCTGTTGTCCCATTTATCCATCCATCTGTCTGTCGTTTCATCCATCTATCCATAAATCCATCTGACTGTCGTTTCATCCATCCATTCATCCATCCATCCATCAATCCATCTGACTGTCGTTCCATCCATTCATCAATTGTTCTGTTGTCCCACCCATCCATCCATCCATAGTTCTGTTGTTCTGTTGTCGTTTCATCCATCCATACATCCATCTAGTTTTGTTGTTGTCCATCCATCTGTCATTCCAGCTGTCCACCAATCCATCATTTGTCTGTCTTTCCATCCATCCACCCACCCATCCATCCGTCTGTTGTTCCATCACTATGTCTGTCATTCCATCTGTCTACTCATCCATCCATCCATCCGTCTTTCCATCTATCCATCAATCTCTGTCGTTCCATATCCATCCATCTGTCTGTCATTACATCATCCATCCATCTGTCGTTCCATCCATCCATATGTCTCTCGTTCCATCTGTGTGGTTCCATCCATCTGTCATTCCTTCTATTCATCCATCCATCCATCCATCCATCTATCTGTCATTCCATCCATTCATCCTTCTGTCATTCCATGTCCATCCATCCATCCATCTATCCATCCATCCATCTATCCATCCATCATCCATCCATCCATCCATCTGTCTGTCGTTCTATATTTCCATCCATCCATCCGTCTGTCCTTCCATCCATCCATCATTCATCCATCCATCTGTCTGTCGTTCTATATTTCCATCCGTCCATCCATCCATCTATCCATCCGTCCGTCTGTCCTTCCTTCCATCCATCCATCATCCATCCATCTGTCTGTCGGTCCATATGTCCATCCATCCATCCATCCATACATCCATCTGTCCTTCCATCCATCCATGTATCATCCATCCATCTGTCATTCCATTCATCTGTCTGTCGTTCCATCCATCTATCCGTCATTCCATCCATCCATCCATCCATCCGTCCGTCCGTCCGTCCGTCCGTCCGTCTGTCGTTCCATCCATCCACCCATATAGTATTAATTTTTCTGTCTATTGTTCTATAGTTTTATCGTGTTCATTTGGTTGATCTATCCTTCTTTTTTTAATCAATCATTCATTTGTTCACTGGGTGATACTGACAGCAGACCTAAATATCTCTTCAGCTGAACATTACTCTCTCTATGTATCATTTGGGTTTACAAATGTGTGCCAAAACCAATGGAATGGAATGATTTTACATAAGTTGTTATAGTAACTAGAGCAGTGTGTTTTTACATGTGACTGTCTGCCGCACATGGGAGTCTTTAGCTAAAGTGTCAGGAATGACTTGCAAGCTGGAAAATAAGGTGTGTTATTGAGTTATATGGTTGTTACTAGAAGGGATAGAACTGCGGCCAGAAATATTGATATTATTTATTAAATTATACATTAATTGTGTTTTAATAATATCCACCTCCACCCGAACCCTAAACAACCATCACAGTAATGTAAAAGCATTAATTATACAGAATATTATTAATATTTACCCATTAAATTGTATTTTATTAATGTCTACTCCTGCCCCAACCCTCAAAGTAATGTAAAATATGAGTTATTGTTGTACAGTGTCACAAAAATGATGCTATATGCATGTGAGTATCTGCAGCTCTATGCCATCGAGACTTTACCGAGTTATATGGCTATCGTCAACCTTAAATCGGATCAAAACCTTTCATTAAAGCTGTCTTAAAAGTATTGAACGATATACTCTTTTATTATTGGACACTTTTGAAAAGTATTTTTGGTCCACTTTACATGTTTACTACTGTAAACCGCTATTCAACACAAAAGATAATTGTTTTCACCATGTCTTTAGCACGTTACTGGTCAAAAAGTGTTCAGATTGGAGGCTAAGTCAGGATATGTAAAACTGACAGAAAGGAAAAGAATTAGAGTAACTACTAGCAGACACATGAATGTCAGAAAATGAGAAGCAGACATGCTGATTGTTTAAAAGACGAGATATATTTATAGCTTTTTAGATTGCCATGTGTTTGTCTCTGAGTGAAATCTATCAAGGAAAACCTCCATATTGTATCAATGACCTGCCCTTTATGGGCTGGTTTGGCTATAGGGTGTGCATGTGCATTTATAAGGCATTTTTCCATGCTGCGTAAATGGATTCCTGCGTTGTCTGGATTCAGTCCAGGTATTTTCTTCAGCTCTGAGTCTCCATAAAGCAGACACCCCAGGAAACACTATAGTGTCCCCAGCCATTCCGTATAGCACACACACACATAAAGGACAGTATGTGAAATACTATTCCATGCTTGGGATGATTTTCACAAAGGTTCCTCTTTGCTCTGGAGAATCAATCTTTCCCATGAAAACACCCATTAACTTGAACCCCTTTCAAAGGAACAGGGATAGTTCACCCGAAAGTGATATTTCTATCATCATTTACTCACCCTTGTTCAAAAACAATTTGAGCCACTTTCTGATGTTGAACACAAAAGAAGATATTTTGAAAAATGCTATAGCTTGGACACATTGACTTCTGTTGTAAAAATCTTTTCCTACGTTCAATTGTTTTAGCTGATTGTTCAAACTGCTTATTTAATATGAGCTGAAACAGCATGAATATTGAGATTTTATGGTGACAACCTAGTTGTTCAATGCTCAATTTACTTACATTTGTTACGTTAACTTAATTGATTTGGGTTGGGACAACATAAAATGAACTGTGTGGATCCCTGCATTATTTACAATGCATGGACGTCGAAGGGTCCCAGAAACCAGCATTCTTCAAAATATTGTATGTTCAACAGAAGAAAGAGACTCATAAAGATTTTAAAGGGAGAAAAAACGAGTATAGTTTTAGATTTTTGGGTGAACTATTGCCTTTTTTTAACTTTTTACACGTTACTAACACTTGTGTTGCTTTAAATTCACACTTTCATCTCTAAAATTCTCAACCCTGTTTAGCACCATTAAATGCGATTTATTTTGGGCATCTGGGTGTGATGTGGGACACTTTACACACGTTTTTGGAGCCCATTTCTTTCTACAAAATGTGCAGCAATAACTTTTTACGAAATATCTTAATATACAGGTAGGTTTAAAGTGGCCCGAAGTTGAAAAATTATGACAAGATCTTTATTTATTTTATTTTATTTTATTTAATGGGGGGGAGGGGGGTGGTATTTAAGTAGTATTATTTGCTTAAAGTGGAATATATTTTTAGCTGAAACCAACGTCCATAAAATGCAAGTCACTGATTTAAGAGTAAGAAAAACAGAGACAGGTTAATGCAAGAAAATTACATCTGGCTCAACTTAAATATTGAAGTCTTTACATTACATTATGCCACAGTCTAGAAATTCTTGAGCCTGATTGGCTGGAAAGTGTGCAATAAACCTTTTAATGCACAGGGAGATCACAGTTTGAAATAAATACGCTGCCCCATTCAATCTTGGCAATCCGCCATTGAGGTTTAACCGTTATTTACAATATTATTACATTTAATCTACATCTACTTTTATCAACTTGGCAAACAATCTTGGATCGGTTTGTGCAGTTTGGAGCTTGAACTTTCTGGTGCATAATATTTGATGTGGTAATAAAACCATAAGCAATGTTCAGTATCTAGCATATGGCGTATTATTTTGCTTTTTAATACAGCCACATATAATCAGGTTAGAAGACTTTCAAGGTTATTTATTTATTTATTTATTTATTTGTTCATTTTATTTATTTATTTATTTATTTATTTTATTTATTTGCCCTGAAAGTCTTAAATTCCTTCTAAACTCTTAAATACCACAGTTCTAGCAAAATAAAAATGGTCTTTAATTGTTTTACCCAATTTGAGGTGAGCAGATTTTTAATCTGGGTGAATCCTTTAAGCTTTTTACTCAAAAAAATGAGCTGCCGAGCTGAATCAACACAATTATTGAGTTTTCTTTCGAGACAGCTTACTTGTATTACGTTTAATCCACTCAAATTTGTAAAAACAGTCAACTTAATTGATTTATGTTAAGACAACATGAAGGAATGGTGTAGAACCATTGTATCTAGTACGTTAGCGAGAGCATTTTTCTTCAAATGGTGAACAGTCCTGAACTGAAATCGCTCTTCCGTCTTAGTGTTTGTTTGTGTGTAAGTTTGTTTCTCGTTGACAAGGTGTGGTTTGAATTGGCCTGGATGAGTTTGTACCATGGACCACTTTAAATAGCCTAAATAGCCACTTAGCGCACTTACCTTTTCTGCTAAAAAGCCATTTGATTTAGACGGAGTCCGCAGTCTGGGCGCGTATGGTATTTATTATAAGTGTGTATGCACAGGAAGAAACAAACAAGCATTCATGGCTGCTCTTAAAATGCCCACTTTTTCTGCTTTTAATCAGCATGATCAAAGATTTGGATTACAGTTAGCCGGTAAATATATATAAATAGATGGCTTATTTTGCTCACATCTGCTAAATCGAGGTTGAAAAACCACCAGCGCCTGATATCAATTCAAAAGTGGCTGCGAAAGTTTTGCGTGTGGACAAAAAAAAAACAACATTCCTGTCTAAAATGTGTGTGCGTGTAGACAGTTCTTGAAAAACGTGTTTTTGTTTGTGTGCGCGTAAATATTTATAGTGTTTTTTCTTCTGTGCAAATGCCTCTTTTAATAGTTTAATATAATAATGTAAATGTATATTAATAGTTTTAAATAACAGCTTGTAAAAAAAAAAAAAAAAAAAAAAAAAAAAAAAAAAAAAAAAAAAAAAACAAGCTTCAGATTTACTTTTTATAATGCCGCTAAAATAAACAACCAACCCAGGCTCATTCTGAGAACGTAGTCCTGAGTACGTTTCTGGTGGCCGTGGAATACGTCCCGTGAGGTACGTCTTTTTGCACTTTTTGTTTTTGCAAATCCACCAGAGGCCGCTGTGGATGCTTTTTAAGATCTCAAATGTCTCTCGCTAGTGCTGTTCACGCCTGCTGTTCTCTCGTAAACCCACCAGAGGCCGCTGTCGGCTGACTGAATGGCTGACTGACCATCCAATCGACTGACCCACCCTCCCCCTTCCCTAAACCCAACCAACAACTTTCAAAAAAACAATCCAGAATAAAATAAAAGCCCTCGTCTCATTTTTACCACATTTTCAGACTTTACCACATTCTCACCCTGTTATTTACTGGTTTATTTCATTATTTGGATTCTGTTTTTTGTCTTACCTGCTTTCTGAAAGCACTCCTCACCGGACTCAAACCCCGTCATCATGGTCAACTCCTCTCTGTGTCTTGAGTCCGCCGACGAACACGGGACAAACTGGTTGCAACGGGAAAGTCGGCTGGTAAGCGCGAAAAGAAACGGCGTCACACCGCACCGTAGCGTTCGTTTAAAACAGGGGTCTCAAACTCAATTTACCTGGGGGCCGCTCGAGGCAGAGTCTGGGTGAGGCTGGGCCACATCAGGTTTTCCACAAGAAACTAATTATATAATTAATTTCTAATTTGTTTATTTTTGTGTTAAAAATAAAAATAAAGAGATTTAAGAAGATTGGAATTTTTAACACAACATAAAAAAGAAAAAGTCATAAAACATAAAAAATCAGTAATAAATAGTAGTAATAATAATAATAATAATAATAATAATAATAATAACTAGATTTACTGTAATCCGCTTTGCTGTTGTTACAGGGGGGAAAATTTCATTTTAATTTGTTTTAACTTGTTTTCACAAGTAACGGTGCGACCGTATCATTTGTAACAATAACTGATTATAACCACTCCTAATTTATGAAAATAACTAATTATACCTATGACTAATTGGTTCGGGTTACCGGGGTGTGTGCCCAATAGAAACAAGGCAGCCAGCAAGCACTGGAGAAAACACTCGCTGCAGTAACTTTCGCTCACTGAGAAATGTTTCTCTGCTTGCGTCAAGCCGATGTCACACATCCGAAAGCCATATACCCCACCGTGATTGGTAGGTTCGCTCAGCTTCACACACAACACTGTAAAGTGCCATATATATCAAACTGGAGGGCCACACTAACATTAAACTTTCAAATAAAGGTGGGGGCTACAAACTATCGTCCCGGGGGCCGCATTTGGCAGTTGTCTCCAGAAACGTTTGTGGGACTACAATGGGCCTGTGTTGTAAACAACAATGTAGTTTTATTGACGTCTACTGACATGATGAAGGCAAACTGCAGAGTTTGTTGAAAATAAACGTTTATTGCATTTAAAAAATGCACAATTATATGGTAGAAACTTGTATTAGATCATAACACAAGCACTGTTGTTAAGGCAAAATTACTAGTGCTATTTACTGTTAAGTAAAGGGATAGTTCACCCCAAAATTAAAATTTGCGCACTATTTACTCTCAAGTTTCTTTATTCTGTTTAACACTAAAGAATATAGTTTGGAGAGAGATTAAAACCTGTAACCATTGATTTCCAGGAATAACAAATACTACGGATCATGTTACAGATTTCCAGCATTTTTCAAAATATCTCTTTTTTGGTCAACTGAACCAGAAAGAAACTCTTAAGTGTTTGAAACAAGTAAAGAACGAGTAAATGATAACATCATTTTTAGGTGAACTGTCCCTTTAAATACAGCTATAGACAAATATTAAGGAAACATTTAAGTGGCCTCTTAATGCAGGGTTTCCGCGGGGTCTTAAAATGTCTAAAACTTTAGGCCTTAAAAAGTCTTAAATTTATTGAAATATTATCTTGTAAACAGGTCTTAATTTCCCTGTGTCCGTGTAAAGCTACCCAGTCGTGCTGACAGGCCAATCACCAACTCTGTTTTTCAATATGGTTTCATTTTCTTCCTCACAATAACATCAGTCTAGAAGTTCTCCATGTATTTATAGACCTACTGTATATGTGGTGAGGACACTGACCAGGACAGACATTTAGATCATTATAGTTTAGTGTTTTTTTTTTTTTTTTTTTTAGGTCCTGTTTAAAATGTTTCTGTATACAACAGGGGTTTGCTTGTTCTGACACATTATTTAAAATATGTGGTTAAGAAAAAACTCATAAGCAGGCCCGGCTCCAGCTTGAAATTTTAGGGTGGGCCAAGTTACATTACAGGTGGGCTAAAAAAAAAAAAGTGTTTACTTGCTTGATTATGTGTGTAAAAGAGAGATATTTACCCAGCTTTGCGAGAAAACTGCATTTTAACCAGAAGAACATGTTGCTCTGCTATATGTTTTGATGTTTTTCCCTTGTCAGCTAAAAAGTCCAATAACTAAGATCACACATAATAATTTGAGAGCTTTAAAGGGAACAAATGACACCACGCCAATGGACAGCAGTTTACACGTCTGTCTTGTTTAATTAATCGAGTCAGTGATACTGAAATGAGTTCGGTTACTAACCTCTCGATATTGTATATACAGCTGAGGGACACGCAGCAGCGCGCGTCAAGAGAAGTGCACGTTTAGAGAAGGCAAAGCGATAGCAAGATTATGTGTGGATATGTATCGAAATATTGGTATTTTTGATACAAACTGCAACAGTTTATAAAAACAGTTGCTAGAAATGCTGAGAACACATGGATTAAAATATTTACTGAAACTGCCTGTGATTTGTCCCTTACTGTGCGTCGTTCACATATAGTAAACTTGCTCTTTCCGTGGGAAAAAAATGCTAGAATAATAATAAGTGAGCCCAGTTGCATCTTCTGCTTATCCTACTCAGTGCTGCTGAACTGTCTATTGTATGAATTACGGCTGCATGAGACGATATAAAAGGAAAGTGCGTTTGGTAATGCATGCTGAGACGCCTGATGACGTGATGCGCTGAGACAGAAATCTGCGCTCTATGCTGAATTAGGTTCTCTCTCATCTAAAGCAACTTGAATTGTTTAAAACGGAATACGTTAATCAAGACTGTAAATGAGTCTGGCTTGCCCAAACATGTTTTAAAGCTCACAATCACACCACTATGCCGCTTTCTCAGTTATGAATCGTATCGCAAAACATTTGTTGTTATCTGATGTGGGGCCAGAGTGCGCCTCTATTCCACAGGTAAACTTCTTGAATCCTTAGTGTTTCTAAGTAATCCTGTGTAAGTCTGAAATTTCATTCATAATGGTCTTAAAAAGTCTTAAATTGGACATTGTGATACCTGCAGACACCCTGTAATGTTTCCCAGAATTAAATGCACAAAGGCTGATATACATGTTAGCACCTAAAGGATCTAAATAGGTGCCTTAAAGTTATATATTAGCACCTAAAGGATACACATTAGTACCTAAAACATACAAAAATGTACCTTTTGAAAGGATACAACCTCAGTGACAGTTCTGTTTAGATCTAACATTCATAAAAACTATATGAATTCCTTTTATATTCCAGAATAACCAGTTAAAAGCTCTCATTGCTTTGTCTTTGATTCCTTCCAAAACTTCATTCCCATTTTCAAAAAACCTATTCCTTGTATCTGTACATTTCATATTAAAGCAGATTAAAAACATTTCAGATTAACTTTCCCATGTTCTTCGATCCTCAAAGTGCTTCAGCATAAACAATTACTCTCTAATCACTTGCAGGAAACGCTCTCACGAACACCTGAAGGATTAATCCAAGACATTGAATTCCCAATGCGTTTAAATCTGCCACAGGAAGACGCTAATATTACAATGTCTGGCTTTCGTTATCATTAGATTAGTATCAGGACTGATCGTCCCAGACTCCTTACTTAAGTGCCTACAGTGCCACCTTATGGGCATTCTGAGTGGATACATTGGCGGATCACATTGATATTCTGTCCCCTTGAACCAGACGTCCCCGTACAGCCCAGGTGTCCTGCATTCAGAACAAACACGTGTTAAAACTACAATAATCCAAATGAAAGAAACGTTTGGATTTGAAGTCGTGAACGCACCGCGAAAGTGACTGAATCATCAGCTCCGTACTTCCTGGATGCAAGATCCTTCACTTCGTTGCTGATGTTTTCTTGAGTTGTTCCATTCACATCAATGTAGTAGCAGTCGCCGCTGGCGTAGTGACAGGAGATGGCCTGAAATAAACGCACAAGACGCTAAATTGACATTTTACAGTCTCTGATTTTGATTACACACACACACACTGAAAAGGGATTTTCTAAAAAATGTTTCAAGGTATCATTGATGAAATGTGTTATAGGATTCCAATTATAGGATTCTCTAAAATGAATTGATCAGTAATTAACTGTTGACATCCCTATAAACTGTTAGTTATCAAGCTGCATCAAAAGTCAGAAGCATGTTGAGATCGTGCATCTAAACGAGCACTTTTACAAATGTTTTTGATTGGGCATTTTTATTTATCTGCCAGGTGAACATAGGGCGAAGATTAAAAACCTTTCGAAATCCACTGGTTTGGTTCATTCCCGAGCCGTGGATCAGCAGAGGGTGGAAAAACACAGTATCTCCTTTCTCCATCTCTAAATGCACTCTGGGATGGTTTGGGTCGTAATTCCGCACCCCGTGGTACATCTTATTTACTCCACCCTGGAAGGAAACAAATGAGTTTTTCTTTTTCAGATATTTACCAAAGGATGTTTAACAGAGCAAGGGATTTTTCACAGTATTTCCTATCATATTCTTTCTTCTGGAAAGTCTTATTTGTTTTATTTTGGCTAGAATAAAAGCAGCTTATAATTTAAAAAGAATTAAGGTCAATATTATTAGCCCTCTTAAGCCTTTTTTTCTGATTGTCTACTACAGCATAGGTTTCAAACTGCTGTCCCAACTAGTTTCAGCCCAACAAAACTTATATTTTTGTATCACTATCATTGTTGTGCAGTCGCATATAGGGGCTTGTGGTTTTGACCCTCCACCTACTGGACATTTTAAGTACCAGGGCTCATACACATTTTTACTACTAAAATTCAATGACTTTACCATGACTTTTCCAGGACTTTCAAGTAAATTTTCAGGACCTAATGTTTCATGTAATGTCTATGTATGCATGTTAAATAACAAGAAAAACGATGCATGTTCAAAGTTATTACAGCATATCATAAAACATGCAACAATCTACTTAGTTTAAATTTATCTTTATATCTATGCAAAATGTATTTGATGGATGAGAGCATGTGTTTGACTATGGACAGAAAAGAAGACAGCTAACCTACTGTATATTTAAGTATACAGAAATTTGTTAAACAAATTTCCATGACTTTTCCAAAACGTTGTGGGTTTTTCAGTTTTTCCAAAACTTTTCCCGGCCTGAAAAATGCCATGCCAAAATTTCATGACTTTTGAACCCTGAAGTACTGTATATTATATATTCGGGTTACTTTCGATTTCTCTCAGTGTGTGGTCCAGAGTAACGCACATGCAGATTGTTTCTGGGGCTGATTTAAACGTTGAAATGTATGTCCGTAAGTGCTCTAGTATTACTAAAGCTCTACTTTTGTTAATATTCAAGGGTCATTTGATTATAATCATTTTATACCTCCTGTTTTTTGTTGTACAAACACCTCTTCATGGCTTACACGTTATGCTGGTGGTGTAAATATGATCATTACATTCAATTCAAATGGTCTCATTAATAGATTTTCCTCATATGCATATTAAGATTTGTATATAAAAATGCGCATTAGTAAAATCTGACCGCTGGCTGAACTGAACGTGTTAAAGTAAATGTGAATATATACATATTTCTTCCCTCTTTGTTGTTAGTTTTACTAAAAAGAAAGATATTGAGAAGAACAATTACCAGTAAAGTCAACAAAGTTACCCAAACTCTTCTGCTGTCTGACGCTATCTGTTAAACTTTTGGTTAAGCAATAATTGATTGGGACAGAATTATTATTATTATTATCATGCCTATTATTAAATTGTAGTATTTTCATAGCAATTTAAATTACCCCTTCAATATGTACAACAAGAAACAAAAAGAAGTAGCCTTGTTACTCTGGGGAAGAACGTCTCAGTGCATCGATTACATCAGGTTTCCACTTTTTCTTTTGCTTGAACGTTAAAGCAGCGCTCCTATGAATTTATGAATTACCTCCCACTCTGGGTAGTCGTGTTCCTGCAGGGAGCCGCGGTGTGAGCCGGGCAGGACGACCAGACAGCCGTTCTCTCTGTGCACTTTCTCCATAGCCGTCCAGGAACACACAATACGATCTGCAGGTCTGAAGGGGAAGTAGTGCAGGTCCTGGTGCATGGGGTGGCGAGAGGTCTTCTTACCTATAGAGGATAAAGACATGTCAGAATATACAGTAAGCATTTTTAATCCTATTTATGACAAATTACCATATACAGTTGAAGTCAAAATTATTAGCCCTCCTGTAAATTTTTTTTTATTAAATATCTCCCAGTTGTTTTTTAAACAGAGAGATCTTTTCAACACATCTTCAAGCATAAAAGTTTAATAACTCATTTCTAATAACTAATTTATTTTGTCTTGTCATGGTGACATTGCATAATATTTTTTTTAAGTGCAATTTAAAGGCTTAATGGGCCACTATTATGGGTTTTTGAAAATGACCTTTCATGCAGTGTGTAACACAGCTCTAAGTGAATTGAAATAGACTATTTATTAATTCATTTATAAAAGAGTCGACTCAAAGTGGTTCAAATTGATCGTGGCAGTAACGAGTCTTTAGCCGTGACGTCGATACGGAACTCAAGCCCCACCCATTTGTTGCGTGCGCAGACCTGGAAAAATGGAACCCCCTGGCCCCGCCCAAAAACACTGTAGAAGATCCCGATTGAATCATGTCGCGAAGACGCTGTGCTCTTGTGTGAGGGAAAGTTAATGTTAATTTCCATTTCACAAGTGTAAGTAACTTTAGTGCGATTAAAATGGTTGCCTCCTTGATTTCTCTAGCTTGCAAATTATGTATTTAATTGTGTTTTGTTACTTGTAACTGCTCTACGCGGCTTGTACTGTATCTGGTTAACTGTTTATAATCTCATATCACGTCTAAAACCACGTTGAAGACGTGCCGCTTTGCTTACGGACTTAAATGCGTTTATGAGCTCGCGATCCACTGCCGTTTGCTGTCAGCTGGTCCTACACACATGCGGCAGTCAAGTTTCAGAATAGTTCAGCTTTTGCCACTGTGTGGATTAACACTGAATGTGTGTCATGGTTAAGAATAGAGCATATGCTGGTGTTTAACTGCATTGCTTTAATGCACTCCTGCATTGGGCTCACACATACACTCTGCACTCTGACTACTTCAACAATGTTGAAGACTGGGTCATCGAACCAATCAGTGCAGATTAGTATCATGCAAAGGAGGGGTTTGGGAACAAATGAATCACTGAACGAATTATAAAGGAGTCATTGGGATAATTGGCTAAAAACAAATGCGTATTACATGCATATTACTTTTTCCTATAAAGGGCCAACCACCAATCTTGATTGAGGGCTGCGGGCTGAATATATACCAAACCATCTTACAATAAATTTGCCAAGGGGAATTTCCTCATTTATTAAAACTTAAAAATGTTGCTTTAAATCATTTTAACTAACACAGTATTATTTTTAACATTTTATACTGAACTTATTACAGTAAAAACATAAACAGTTCCATTTACAACACAACGAAGTTCAATGCTGAATACACTAGACCAGCTGATCCTGCCTTTACCTTGATTTGCTCACAGATGACTTGTGCATTGTCCTCTATCAGTGTTTACATTTTAAAAGTCTGATTCATTTACAGCGTTTAACTGAATCATTTAATTTCAGACGGCTTTTATTGTAGATAAAACAAAGAAGCAAAAGGTTACGTTAAATTTGAAATAGCCATCTCTGTCAAAGGCAATCGCCCCAACCACCTCCCCATCATACTCCCTCGGTTTTCAGATGGGACGATGGGCCAAATCATATACTACAATAGGCCAACTTTGGGCATCTCTGCTCTAGATACTGTTGAATAATTCCCTACAATATTCTCCTGATTACCAAGGCCTATACCACGGTATCCAAAGATGTTGGTTCAGAAACACATCTGACTTGGGTAATTCACATGAAGCATTAATATTCACCTGTGTCCGGTGGTTTGTTGATGAGCATAGTGTGCATGGCCATGATGTTGGGTCCAGTGAAACACTCCACATACTTCAGGATCTAAGAAAACAAGCAGTTAATATGTATATATGAATGCGAAGAGTGTGTTGCGTATGCATTGAGCTAGCGTCTACCTGGGGTAAAACACAGTAGCGGAAAAGCTCTGGATCTTCTTGGTAATCCTGAAGTTTGGTCACAGCCTTCTCGCCCTCGACAAACTCCGATTTAGCGATCGAGACATCTTTCATTACCGTCAAACCAGGCACCTTCACCTCTCTCTTGCAGATGCGCTCAAACTCGTTCCTGCAAAACACACACAAACACCCGGTTATGAGCAAAGTAGAGCACTGACCTTTTTTTATTAGAGTTTCAGTGAATGATTTACATGGTGTTTACATAATCTCCTGTTAATCAGGCTGAAAAGACCTTCTGATTGATTGAATGTGGAATAACGCATTACATTTTGGAATAACAGGCATGTGTTTATGTTCATGAATTGATATAAACCTATTGGATTCTTGGAGTTTTTTTAAGGAATACATGCTCACACTTTACAATAAGCTTTCATTAGTTAGTGTATTACATGAACTAATAATGATATGATATGCAACATTCATTAATCATAGTTCAACATCTACTAATACATTATCAACATCCAAACACATACTTGTTAACATTAGTTAATGCACTGAGTAGGCATGGACCAGAGTAAGATTCTGACGGTATGATAACCTTGGATAAAAATATCACAATTTCAGGGTATCACTGTATTGTGATTATTACTGTGAATAACAAAATAAACTCTTTTTGAATGTCTGAATAAAAAGCAACAGCTTTCACCCTCATGGAACACAAAATATTTTGTTTTAAGAAACATTTAAAATATTTTGGACCAGTAGCTTTTAATGTAGAGGTTCCTTGTCTGCTTGACATACTATTGCCATAAAAAAACTAACAAAAAATACAAAAACAAACAAATAAATAAATAAATAAATAAATAAGTAAATAAAATAAAAAATATTTAAAAATATTTTTTTTTAAAAACCTTACATATGAACGGTATAACAGAAAACTTTGGCGGTTTTAAAACCTTTTCCAAACCGCGGCACGGCTATATAAGTTAACTAAACTTAACAAACTAAACTAAAATTAACAAACTAAAACTTTACTAACTAACACACATGAATAAATACTGCAATAAATGTGTTGTTCATTGTTTGTTTGTGTTAGTAAATACATTACCTAATACAACCTTATTGTACTGTGTTACCGGATACACTAATATCAATATTTCCAGTCTAAATTAAGGTTTGGTTAAGATAAAACATTAAAGAAATATAAAATAAATGCGACTTTAGGATTTATTCTTGTGTCATAAAGTATGTTACACATCACTGGCTGAAAGTCCATGGCTGTCCCTTTCATAATCAATATTACATAACTGATATGACACATTTCTGTCATGTTTAAGCTTATGTTATTATAGTTTTAAATACACTAAATTAATGTATGTTAAGTGCATTTTTTAAAAATGTTACCTGAATCTATCAATGTCCTCTTCCGATACCAAATTTCGGATGAGTATGAACCCATTTTCATCATATGCCATTCTCTGTTCTAGTGTCAGGACATCCGTATCGAAAGTGTATCTGCAGGGGGAAAACATATTTACAAACATCTGCTTATGTGATGCTTTAATGAATAATCAAATGGCATTCATTAAAATCTATATTATCATTCGTAAATAGTCTATTCAACGTAATTTCATTCATATTTACAGACTCAAACACATGCAAACATATTATATCACGCGTTTCATAAATAAACATGCATCTTTCATGGACACATTATGATGACGACACAATAAAGTGCATTTAAAGATCAGCTGACTCACTGAAGGGCTTGAGGATGATGATGGTAGGACACATTATGGGCTGAAGTGAAGGACGCTCGCTGAATGATACAAGTTAAAGATCATACAATAAATGCGTTTTTGTAAACGCCATCACATTATCACTACGCAAGGACATAACAAAACAAATCAGCCATTTGTCATAGCAATAAATAGTTCACATTTAAACTATATATACACCAAAATATTGTTTAAAACACAGTAAAAAGCATTAAACAATAAACCAGGCCTCTTCCTCACGCCTCGGTCTGTACTGTAAATGTGATCCGGACTGTGTGACCGCAGGCGCGCGACTTCAATGTGCTCTGCTCGCTCAAGGGCGCGTTCACGGTGCAGATGTTGTACTGCTCCAAAAAATCCTGCTCGGAAAGGATACGACAGCACTGTGAGACCGGTCCAGATGATTTAATACCACCTTCAGTCTGTCTGCAGCCCGGGACATGTTTAATCCAGTACAGTCGACGAGGTGAACTGAGCTGTGCGCGTTTGATAGTGCTTATATAACGTTAACTGGGCTAAAGTGCACGGACACTTGTCCTACATACAGTACAGAACCATAAAGGCGCAATGGCATTTTATTTACATTACTCATTAACTAATACAAAAACATACAAATAATAATAACATTATATGAATACAAGAAGTAAATGTTAAGCAAAATAGATTTAAAGAAATGTGCAAAAACAAGACAAAAAAGGTAAATAAGACAACGTATTGTTTATTTGTTTTTGTATTGAATACAAGGGAAATAACATCACTGCATTGAAGAGAAAATACAATAACAAAAGTTAGGGAAGAAAAACAAATCCTCATTCATTAAGAAAACATGATCATGAGCTTTATGAAACGTATTATCCTTATTATTAATAAGTTTAAGAGATTGAATCATATATTGCATTGTTATATTACATCATGTCATGTTTAATATAATTTTACTCGCAGAAAATACTAATAGATTTTTACTGTGATTTAAAGACAACTACTAAAAGGTCAATAGTTAAAATTGTGCCAGACCTGACGGTAAATATATTTTCATTGAAAGAGTTTGGCTTAGGGTTGTTCAACATATTAAATTATTAATTTAAGTATTTATTTAATTATTATGCATGCATTTAAATTTTTGTATTGAAATGTTGACGTTTTAAAAAAAAAAAAAACTTTTAAAACACTGACGTTTGTGTCATTGAGTCACCCGAAGAATGTAAAAATAAAAACAACACGAAGCAATTACCTGATGAGTGCGACTCATTACCTCTTTGAACGAAGGTATTGACTAGATTAACGCACCAAAAAGTTTCTTAAAAAAACGCAAGTGTGCGGGGCATATTTCATTACTTTATTGCTGTATTATTTAACATTAACATTGTTATTTATTTATTTTTTCTTTTAAAGTTTGTCAAGTTATTTTGAGTCTATGCTATTCTTGCTGTATTTTTGTTTTTGTATTATTTCTTTTAAATTAATTAATTAATTTTTCTTTTTTCTTTTTTTTAAATTGCTAAAGTGGAACATTAAACCTTTGTCTATTTGTATGACAATGTTTAAAATAAAAATTGTTGTTAAAATGTTATTGCAACTAAATCAAATCACAAATAATCTAAAAGTATTTCACTATTTAGTCATAACTTGTTGACACTTACAGAGTTTACAATATCTCTCTAGCAGCCGCTATAAATATATTGACTGCATGATCTTGACAAAATGAAATACACAACCTAATAGTCCTTTCATGAAATGTTATAAGCATTCGCAAGCAATAGCAGCCGCTCAGGATGTGAAGAAGAAATCATGCTCGTTCTGCATCTGTGCACGAAACACAGCGTTAGCCTTCGCCACTTTATCAGCTGTGTTCAGATACTTGTTCAGGAGATCTTTATAGTGTTTCTCAGGATGGCCGCCCATATTGCCCACCTTCCAGGTGAAGTAGGCGTTGGTTGGAGGAATGTTGAGATTGTTAGCCAACCAAACCCAGAGTCTAGCACATGGCACAAGGCCCACCACGAAATACACTGGCTCTCCATTTAGCATGAGGTTTGTGTAAGACGACAGATAGCTTCTCATAGCTGGAGTTTGCTGAATTTGAGGCTCAGCCTGCGGAAATTACAATATAAAGAATCTTCAGTAAATTCAGAAGCAGCTTCAAAATATCAAGTGCTTTTTTTTTTAATATTCTTACCTCAAACCAATAGATTTTCATCATGAAGTCGCTCAGTTTCCTGTAGCTTACATATCTGCCTTCCAGTAGCTTCTTGATGTCAATGGGGAGAGACTCATTCGCACTCATTTTCTTCAACATGTCGCCAACTTTCAGTGCGTAGTTAAGGTCTTGCATGGTGAAGTTGACGTATCGTTCGGCCTGCAGGGTGC
The DNA here is from genome assembly GCA_903798035.1 of Danio albolineatus. Classification (NCBI taxonomy): domain Eukaryota; kingdom Metazoa; phylum Chordata; class Actinopteri; order Cypriniformes; family Danionidae; genus Danio; species Danio albolineatus. The sequence continues at coordinate 7,664,091 of CAIGQQ010002477.1, forward strand.
CGTTCTCCATTTGTCTCAGAAAGTCCAGATGGAGCGTCTTTGTGGCGATGTCTTTATTGTTCTCCCATAGATAGTCATAAACATCCTCCACAGATGTAACTTCCAAATGATCACTGGGAGAGCTGCAGTGCGTGTACCTGTGACAGACAAACTATGATGAAGCTGAATTTGTGGACAAGAGAATTGGTGATTGTTTACTGGATGACTGTTCAGTACAAAGACTGATTAGCAAAAACACAGGATACAATAAGATTAACGTTCATTATAGAAAGTGATCTGCTTTTTATGCTAATTTAAATATTGCTAATTTAGAGGAGTTCTCACACAATACATTTTACATCCATTCAAGATGTTTAAACAGTATAATTTAGATATCAGGTCTATTTTTGAAACACTTTCTGATTGCCAGCTCTACTCTGATTGGTCGGATGGTCCAGTCTGTTGTGAGTAATCTCTGAAGTTTTCCTCAGCACTTGTAAGTTCATACGAACGATAACAGCTGTGTCGGTTTTACCATGTCGATTTGAATCCAAGGTCTTTCTGTGCGAAGTGGATTGATTTCGGACATGTCAACAAACACAAACTAAACCCAGGTAAAACTACAGGCCTCAGGTAAAACTACACTGTCTCAGAATGTTGAAGACTATAGGCTAGAATTATACAGTTACAAGGACACGCAGTTACAGGAGAGATCAGACTTAGAGAGCCACCTACAGTTTCATGAAATCAGTTGAAAGCAGTTCATTGAAGCCGGAAACACTGAAATAATGAGGTGGCCAGCACAGAGTCCTGTACTAAACCTGATTGAAAATATCTGGAAAATCCTTGGTAACAATGTTCTGGTTAACAAAACAGCAGTCAGTGAACTGATCAAGTGAAAGGAAGTCATTCAGAGCAAGGATGTGCACTATTCCTCTTTAATTTTGACTGCTGTAACCCTTAGAAATGTTATCTTTCTGCAGTTATTGCTATTCTCTAATTTTGATTACTATTTTTTTTTCACCATGAAATAAAGCATTTTTGCCTTAGTACCTTGAATATTCTATAACACACTGTTCTGCTAGCATCATCTGGTGAATTCCAGATGACGCATTGCTGCCAGTTCACAGTTAGTTCTTTCATTTTGGAGACGTAATGTCTTTTGCGAGAACTCCATTTGTCTGATGTTTGATATTTCAGACCTTTAACATTCACAAACAGCTTTTGTTTTTGCACAAAACATGAATGGTAACATCAGAGAAAGCATAACACACTTTTAAAATGTCTTGTCAAATTTCCGAGAGCAAAAACTGCCTTCATTAATCATTCCAAAGGTGTGCTGTTGTGAAAGTAAAACATTAAGACCTTACCTGAAGTATGAGATGCAAAAGTAGAGTATAGCCACAGTCTTCATCCTTTCTGTCTTGATACGTATTTCTTTTAAATTCTCTTACTTCCTGATTCTCTGTTTGAAACAGTTTCAGTTTCATTTTTAGTATGATAGTTTATTGTGTAATAAAAAGTATGCCAGCCTACTAGTTTTAAAGATGTTTCACTGAAACACAGTACTAGCTGACACAGGTACAGAATATGTTTATATCAGTAATTCTATTGAAAACATGTTAGTATTTTATATATTTTTGAGTATGATGTACAGCTTTGTAAGTGTAAAACAACAGGTATCATTTACAATGTATCATTATAGATAGATAGATAGACAGACAGACAGACAGACAGACAGACAGACAGACAGACAGACAGACAGACAGTTAGATAGATAGATAGATAGATAGATGGATAGATAGATAGATAGATAGATAGATAGATAGATAGATAGATAGAT